>CALNVZ010002974.1:45632059-45662375 GCA_940671915.1 Paracentrotus lividus
CAAAACTTCTCACTTTCATTTTTTCTACCATGTAAATTTACTTTCAGTAGATTTACTCTTCCTCCATATAATACGCACTATATAAGAACCATACTATTATTATTATTATTATCATTATTCAAGTTATTCCATTGTTGTGTATTTCCATTCTCTTTCCTCCTTCTTGATTGCACCTTGAGCACATAATTTATGAGGAGTTGGCATATTATCAAAATGTATAAACCACACAAACTGTATTACCTGATCATTTATGGAACCTTCTAATGTACAACTAAACTCATATTGATCAAACAGAAACCAGTGGAAAAAAAAACAACTATTCAATTTGGCAGTGTGAATGCAACATAAGATATACTGTAAAATTTGCATGAAATTGATTGGTAAACAGATAGTAGAGAGTATTCAGCAGTAATCTACACCCTAAAGGCATGCATCTTGGCTGGTTCATTCTCCATACACACCTCCCAAACCAGCCATACCGACACTGTATTACACATCTAAGAAAGGAATATTTGCCCGGTGTAGCGTCTCAATTAAAACTTCACATGTACAGCTGCTATAGCAGTACAAACTTTAACAAAGCTAATTTGTTTTTAATTTATACTTCCTCAAACTCTTTGTTTCCCTGTACATTTAATTTTTACTTAACATATTAGATCTATAGGCTGTCTATAGGCCAGTAAATTTTCTAATACTCGGTATGCAGTAATTTTCCAAGTATAAATATGACTTAGTACTACATGTACATGTATGCACATTTAAGGAAAATGTGCTTTAATAGAGATATGCATTATCATTTAAAAAGCAACTCAATGTACAAACATGAATGCACAGTATCAAAACCACTCTTTGATTAATTACTTTTGATTTCATAACATACATCTTTATGGGATGATATTTATAACACATAATAAATTCCATCGTTAATTCACTAAGAAAGTGGTATATTGGTATGACGTGACAAGATAATTTGACATTTATATGAGCTGCTTGGATAAATTACATACAATTAGCGATTGACTGAAAACCAAAATGGCTTGAACTCATACCCACACATATATTATGTACAGTATGTACATGTAGAAGATGTACACAGACAGTTGTTATTAACATTCATCCACTATTTAGAGAATGTACTCCCTTCTCATGACTAACGTTACAAGCTTAGGAAGGGGTCTCTCACTCTGAGATAGATACAGGATTCACTCTATTAGTCAGTTTCCTCTATTACCCGTAGTGAATCCCCCTCCCACATGAGTCCTATTGCTAATAATCACTTCTTACAACAGAATTGAATATTAAGGGGCTCAATGTACTACATGTACAGGCGGATGTTAAAACCAGTGAAATTTTCCAAAATCTACATGTATAACAAAAAACAAAACAAAACAAAAGCCTATAGAACGGAAAACAGATTCAATCGAAGATGAAAAATTACAAGTAATGTGTGCATAGGATTACACACATACAAGTATGCTTTATTATAGCTCTATTTTCTGACTATATTTATCCACACTCACCTACTTTATTTACAATAGTGTGGCAATTATTTAACTATTATTTGTGGCTTTGAACATTTTGCATGAAATTGTATTTAAACAAAAATTCAAGATACAATGCAATTGATTTGTAAGGGAATAATACAAACACCACACCTCCAGTTTTACATTTTAAAAATAAATGTATTACTTCAATTTTAGTTCATTCACTAGCATTCTATTATGGGATGTGTGGCACAGAGGTCAGTAGAAAATTCAATTTGTTGTCTTCCCCTGCAACAAAATTTGATTATATTTTGCAAATTATGCTAGCATGACCAAGAGCAAAGTGGGTCATTTGAAGGGCTGTTTAGGTTGTATCCTATTAATCCACAAAGCAATCTGTTTTTAGATACAATGTACTGTCCACAAACCGTGTACAGGTAAATAAGTACTCAAAACCATTCATTTGAACTGAAATACAGTGTAGTTCATTTATTCTCTTTCATATCAAAATCTAATGCAATTAATAGCAGTTTGCTTCTATCAAAGATTTAATAAACAACATTTAAAATACATATTTAGAGCTTAGTTATTTGTTTTTTTTTAAGTTGAGAAATCTGGAAAGAAAACCATAAAAGCACCGATATTTTGATATTTCTCTGAAGCACTACATGTATTTCCACTTCACATTCTTCTTTACAGTTGTTAAATTCTCAATTAAAACAAAAAAAAAACAAAAACAAAAAAGATGTTGAAACGTCAAAACAGTCCAGAATCCCCAGAAATGCATGTACATTGTTGTAAATGATTCCATTAAAAAATCTCTCATTTCAAAAATTTCTTTTGTTGCTTAGGGCTAAGTTTCAAAGAAATAAACAAGAAACAAACAAATATTGTTGCTTCTAATGTTTGTAAATTGAGTAGTTATTGTCTGCTCTATGTTTTATATTACTTCATTTGAATTCATGCTTGGGGATGTCTATTTCTCTTGACTTCATAACAGTTTGAACTCACACTATGTGCTGTTACACTAGCCAAAGTTTGCTCAAATCTCGAGATTCTAGCCCAATCAGCTATAATCACAAAAAAGCTCAAGATTCAAGAAACCCTGTCAACACCAGCCCAAGTGGAGCGATTTGACTAGGGCTTGAAACTCGAGATTAAAGCTCACAGATTAGCCTGCTAATTGTGTCCACATTACAAATAATATTAAGCTACTTGTAGTTCTACATGTATGTAATTCGCCCATTTGTTCTACATGGGCTAATTTTCCGGATCATGAAAATCATACTAATTTGAAAACTCTGGCTATGGTAGGACTGGCCCTATCTATTCTATCTAATCAAACCCAACTATCAAATTCAGTACACGCCATCCTAATCAAATGGCATCACCTCAAGATAACACAAAACTCCTCTGGGCTTCACAAAATTATAAAGTCAATTTTTGTAATCATATACACCCATCCCCTCCAAACAAAGTGTCATTTTCACATGTGTTACTTTTGTGCTGCATCAAAATTGGCATAATTTAGGAATAAGAAGGAAAACCTGTCACGTTAAATTACGGTCATTGTTATAGAGTGAGGCTATTGTGAGTTATAGAGTCATTAGATGAGGCTCGTGTCTAAGGATTATAATGTATGAAAGTGAAATCAATAAAAATTGATTTTTCTATTTCAAACTCGTACTTTGTGAGGGTGATGTGATCCTGGTTGACGGCCTGAACGTAATCAATAATTATGATCATGTTTCAGTTCTAATAGAAGGGGATATTTGGCAGGGGTATTAATGACATTAAAAAGCTTTGTATTGGTGTAAAGTGCCATATTTAGATACTTGTATTTGATACACGGTTAAGAGGTTCATGAACACATGCAGCATACTAAAATGATAATAAAAATGGCGAGCCTTGTGCATGGTGCTCTTAACTGATTTAGATAGTAGTATTTAACATGAAGAGGGAAGAGAGGGGTTAAGGGGACATGCCCTCCCCCACCCCCCCCCCCCATAATTTGAAAACCACTCATCGATTGTACATAAAATCACAACATTTCGGCAGCGCTCTCCCCTCCCTTTTTTCAAATCCTGGATTCGCCACTGGTTTTATGTCCCTTTCATTACCAGAATATACATGTATATGTGAACATGTATGGTATACCAGTACATTGGTATATTATATCTGAAGGAGAGACCAGTTATGATGTTTAAATTAACTCCCAAGCACAGGTGATACATAATACTCAAATAAGAATATAATACGGGTCACCAAATGCATTACATAATGAGGGCTATTTTAATATTGTTGCTCTCGTACATGTACATGTCTACGGAGCGAGCGTACATCTATAATTTCATGACCAGCATATGACCTCATAAAATATCAAAACAATCGCCACACTCCTTTTTATTTCATCAAATGATACTTGAAAACAAATGCTTTCACTGGCTCCAACCCACTACAGTACGCCCTTAACCGCATTTTCAATCCACTTTGAGAAGTGTGTATCCAGAAAAGAAGCAAGATACCCCCTGAATGGGCCCTTAATGGCTGAATCTGTTCAGCCAGTATACATGCTGAACATAAATACAAATGGGCATGGAAATAGCTCAATCTTTTCAGTAGGATATACATTTCAAATGGACATGGAAATGGGTATGGCCATTCAGCTAATCCACCTCAATTGAATTTAGAATTTTCTTCTTCTTGTGGGGGGGGGGGGGGTAGTCATCAGGTAATAGAAAGAGTCCCAAACAATTTTCACTGTATTGAAACGTTGCCAATATGTTTAACATGTACAATGTAAGTTTATACATCTTTTTTTTTTCTGTTTCAAATTTTTTTGCAAAACAGTCACATTCAGTTTTTACATTTGCAAAGAAACTCTTGCATTTGCCAATGATGATAAAGGAAAAGTTCACAAACATTTTCTGTTCAGTGAGATACCCATCCTTTACAAGATAATCTACTAAACCTTTCAACACACTCTTTCTTTGTTGAACAAGACAACCTTTTGAAAAACCTCTAAAAACTTTGTCCAGATATAAATTCTGACAGAAATACTTTCTAATTGGGTCCCCATAGGACCATAACAGTTGTAAAGTAACAGAAAGAGTCTTTCAAAAAAAGAGAACTAAATCAGACTAAGTAGATAAAAGGGGGTTAATTCCGGCTTACAAAATTCCTCAGGAATATTGTTCCTGTGCTTCTGACTAAATATGAAAGTACTATTTATGGATAAATTGTGATCTTTAAAGTAAAATGCCCACAGAGGAAATTAAGTTTCTCTCACAGTCCTCCAAAAATTTAATATTAAACTCCTCAAAAAGCACAAATCCACCAACAATTTTGAGACCTTCAAAAAAAATTGAAATTGTATTTAAACAAGGATTAAGCAAATTTTAAGTTAATAAGAAAAAAAATACAATTTACAAAGAAAAATACATCACTGGGCTAGAATCAAATAGGCCAACAACTAATAAAATTACAAAATAAACTTGTTGGAAGTTGTAGAGTGTGTGATACAAATAAAATCATACCACAATCAAACATGTGAGGTTATCAAAGCCTCATCTTTTCATAGTCACAAGTGAAATGTTTACTCAAAAGGTGGATTCACACCTGCCCGATCTGGAAAAGTTCCCGTAATCTCTGATCGGGTATTCTTACCCCGATCACAAACTACGCGTAATTTTGCAAGTGTGAAACCAAATTACGCGTAATATTCCCGAAGATAAATTCCCGTAAATTAGTAGGTACTTCGTCGAAACTACGCGTAGTTTCGCCAAGGTCGTGGGAACTTTTGTAGTGTGAACATAAATTACGGGAACTTTCTATTCCCCCTTTCCTTTTCTCTTATGTATTTCTTTGTTTTTCCTTCTTTCTTCTCGTTCCTTATGTATTTCTTTGTTTTTCCTTCTTTCCCCGATTTTGTTATGTATTTCTTTGTTTTTCCTTCTTTCTTCTCGTTCCTTATGTATTTCTTTGTTTTTCCTTCTTTCCCCCGCTTTTCTTATGTATTTCCTTGTTTTTCCTTCTTCTTGCTCTTTCCTGATGTATTTCTTTGTTTTCCTTCTTTCTCCGCTTTTCTTATGTATTTCTTTGTTTTTCCTTCTTTCTTTTCGTTCCTTATCTATTTTTTTCCTTCTATTTCTTCCCTTGCTTATAACTTGGGTATTTTTCCCGAAAAACACGGTTCGGGCAGGTGTTAACATGCAAAACAAATTACGCGTAATTTGGTGGTTGGAAAAGTTTCCGTAATTTACGGGTATTTTTCCCGATCGGGCAGGTGTGAATCCACCTAAAGTCAACAATTCTATCTATGATCTAATGAGAGGTCACAAAGTCAACATTGGCCTTCTGGTAAATCCATGTTGACAAAAGAAAAATAAAATAACAATGTGAACAATGATCTCACCTTGACAGTGGGTTTCCACTAAAATTAATAGGCCCATCCACATTAGCCCAAGTTTTCAAATTAGCTTACTATTCCTTTTTAAGCATGATCAAAACTACATGTAGCTCAAGATTTTTGTAATGTGAATGCAATTAGCAGGCTATTTTGTTAATCTTGAGATTCAAGCCAGAGTAAACTTTGACTAGTCTGCGAAATAGCGGCTATTTCATTTATAAATTACCTACATGTACATGTACATGTAGCTATTTAGCAGGGGAGGATGCAAATTTTTGCTTGAGATAATTTGTTCATATCTGACCCCATTCCAAATTCAGCATGCAATCTACCCATGCTCCTCGTACGGGAAGGATTCCACATTCTAGCGAGAAATCACTTCATTTAGGCTGATGTGGATGGGGTTTCTTGAATCTCAAGCTTTTGCTCAGTGATAGTTGAATGGGTTAGAATCTTGAGATTGTGCAAACTCAGGCTGGTGTGGAAGCAGCTAATGTAAACAATGATCTTACCTTGACAGTGGGTTTCCACTGAAATCAGTAACTGTCAGAGCCTTGCAGAATTTGATGTTATCAGGTATTTCCATAATATCTGCAATGAAATAAATGAAATGAAAAAAAAAAAGTTGTTACAAAGTAGGCACAAGTACAAGTAACATTCAATACGTAATTACATTTTTTATCATAATTCATACTCATAATATCAAATAAATATTCATGGGGAAAGAGCAAATGTCAGGAAGTGTATATTAAGGCCCTATAGGCCTATATAATTTCAAATAAATTTTTTAAAAACAAATTAATTTTTCGTAAGCAAGTGACTGGTCATTACACATCCATTTAGCCTATACATGTACATCCATACATTGTTAAGATGATTTAGAACAGCAGTGATTTTATTATTTTGTCTAGTATTCATTTCCAAATCCTACGTCCATTCATCACCCTACATTGACATTGGATTGACTTCTGGTTCAAGCTAAGTTTAGAGCTTAGACTACAGTGACATTCCTGAGGTGTGAGGTCATATTTGTTTACCTACATCCTTCAAACACATGTCAACAAACTATTGCTCAAAAGGGCCTTCCCAGACCACCACATCTACTACATGTAACGAACATTGTCACAAGAAGTATTTCACTGCAAACATATGCAATACAAAGCATAGGCCTACATATAAATTTGTTCATGCCCCATACACAAACATTCTTGTGTTGTTTATGTCATAAATTGATATATGTCATTATACTTTTTGAGGTGACATTTATTTATCATTATCATTTTTATTTTGATATTGACGGCTTTTAGTAGAAAACTGTCAAAAGATGTTGAGCCCTGAATGAAAATGAAATCATGGAACATATCTTTCTTTCACAGCAACAAGGGTATTAACCCCCGTGTTAAATGATGGAGTTCCTTACACCGACGGATAGTAAGAAACAAACATGTAGGCCTACATGAACTGTATCACAAGGTGGATTCACACCTACCCGATCAGGAAAAATTCCTGTAATTTACGAGAACTCTTCCAATCACCAAAATACCCGTAATTTGTGTTTTGGGTTCACATCTGCCCGAACTGTCTTTTTCCGAGGAAAATACCCAAAGTTATAAAAAAAAAGGATGAAAGAGGAAAAAAACAAAGAAATACATAAGGAAAGAGAAGAAAGAAGGGAAAAACAAAGAAATACATAAGGAAAGAAAAGAAAGAAGGAAAAATATAGAAATATATAAGGAAAGATAAGAAAGAAGAAAAACAAAGAAAAACATAAGGAAAGAGAAGAAAGAAGGAAAAACAAAGAAATACATAAGGACAGAGAAGAAAGAAGGGAAGACAAAGAAATGCATAAGGAAAAAGAAGAAAGAAGGAAAAACAAAGAAATACATAGGGAAAGAGAAGAAAAAGAAGGAAAACAAAGAAATGCATAAGGAAAGAAAAGAAAGAAGGAAAAACAAAGAAATACATAAGCAAAGAGAAGAAAAAAAAGGAAAAACAAAGAAACACATTTAAGAAAAAGAAAGGGGGAATAGAAAGTTCTCGTAATTTCGGTTCACACTACATAAGTTCCCGCGACCTTGGCGAAACTACGCGTAATTTCGTCGAAGTACCTACTAATTTATGGGAATTTATCTTCGGGAATATTACGCGTAGTTTGGTTTCACACTTGCAAAATTACGCGTAGTTTGTGATCGGGGTAAAAATACCCGATCAGAGATTACGGGAACTTTTCCTGATCGGGCAGGTGTGAATCAACCTACTGTATCTTTGTATTAAGGCGAACCCAACACAAGCATGTCACTTCTTGAGAATTTCACCTCCATTTCTTTGAATCTGGAAATAAATGTTTATATGGAATGGAAATAAAATGAGAAAGTAGAGAGAAGAAGTGAATAGAAACCAATCAGTGGTGATAACCTTAGTAGTGCACATGACCCTTGGTCATAAAGTGCAATTTCATTGACATACAGGCTCTGTCAACTTAGCCTCCAGCTTCATGTACAGTGGCATGGGGTCACCTGTGCCATTGCTCCTTTCACAAACTAGCGACTGGTTTTCTGACCAAGTCAGTATGTACAATAAAAGAATGTACATGCATTTCACTGTTATTCTAAACTGCAGGGCCTATTAGCACTGTTCTGCGGCGGTCACAACTCGCAGTACCTTCGACGTGCAACTCCCTACGCTCCCTACGATGGATTTTGTAGAAAATTTGTGCAGCGGAGGTACCTTGCATGTATCATGCATGTACGATGTGCAGGAAGTTTTTACAATACCCTTACTACAGAAACGCAGGAATCGCAGAAGTTGCCCCAGGACCTGTGCGTGCATTGCACATGCAACGTAGGCTACGTTGTTGGCACTTGCCCCGTAACCTACGAGTTGTGACCGCCGCATTATAAATCATGCCACCAAATATAAAGTTTCGAAAACATCAATATTTTTTTTAATGCAGATAGTCATGAAGAAACAAGTTGAATTACACAAACATTCCATTAGAATGCATGTCATAAAATTGACATTACCAGTTAATGAGAATACCCGTACTAGTTTCTACTTGTAGCCTCTAGAGCACAGTCGAGGCTCAGTGGTGAGGTTGTAACAAAACATGCAGATTTATGCAAACATTTTTCTTCTTTCTCAATCAATTGTACAAAAACTTATTGGTTTTTATAATACATGAATTGAAAGGGAAACACAATAGTCAAAAAAACATTCGAAGAGCAGATGCCTAATTAATGCAGTGTATCAGGAAAATATATTCATATTATGCTCAACTTCCATTTTCCGTACCTATTAATAAACTACATGAATGTTAATATATTTCAACATATCGAGCATGAGAGTGAAACCTACATTAATTACATCATTGAACCTCACCATCTGGGGATTTCCCCCAGGTTTTCTGCCCCCTAAAACGAGGAGATAATGGTCTAGGTAGAACAATCCTTTTTTATTAGGCAGGAAAATCTATTTGTATTCCACAGCTAGGTAGGGAATAACACACTAGTTTCTGTTTCATGTCATGTGTAAATAATTTCCACTGGGATGCAATTTAAAGGTCAGAATTCGTTAGAAGCATAATAATTGGGAAGTATTGATCCTGTTTGGACCGAAACAACTCTGAAAAAGCTCATAATTTACAATCTACATGTACTAAAAATAGTCTAAACGGGTGCATATCTGTAGTGTTCATAATGTTGCACATGAAATATCCATATTTTTTATTCTTTATAATGGTAAAAACCAATGTTTTTGAAATTTTGGACTAGTTGCAGAAAATTCATGAGTGGATAGTTTTGCAATTTATGTGATTTTTGCAAGGATGGACTTGCAAAATTTGTGAAAATAAAACCCCAGCAAAAATACCCACCTAACAATACCGACCTTAGAAGGAAACCTATATACCTATCTGTAATTACGGATACCCGACTATTAAATAACAGACGTGATGAA
The DNA here is from genome assembly GCA_940671915.1 of Paracentrotus lividus. NCBI lineage: Eukaryota > Metazoa > Echinodermata > Echinoidea > Camarodonta > Echinidae > Paracentrotus > Paracentrotus lividus. The sequence goes on from CALNVZ010002974.1 coordinate 45,641,906, forward strand.
TCAATTAAAAATAATGGTTTTCATTTTATAGATAAGACATTGGTGAATGCAGTACATTCTATTCAAACACAAGACGATGTTTACACAGTCATGCACTACTTGTAACCCCCCCCCCCCCCCATCGAAAATTAGAATACAAGCCGGAGGGGAATGAATTTTCATTGTGCATGGGGATATTGCCGTACATGTATGTTGAATGATGCTCTACGATCCCTTAAAGAGAATCTAGTGTAGTGGGAAGGTGTGGGAAAGATGAAGAAAATTATTGTGAGCTTTCCTGTTATTTTCCTGCTATTTATGGAGAATATCATGACCAAAAAGCTCCACAATTTAAAAATTGCTCTTCAATTGTCCTAATAGTCATCATATGACCCAAAATATACCATAACAGCTGATATGTTTGGGTCCTGAACATTTTGTGTTGCCCCATACATGCATTTCTGTGTAAGTGTATGTGACTCAAAGTTGAATTGGGTTAATTTCTTATCATTTTTGGCAAATCAATAGCCTCATAGCACAAAATAATGCTTAGGTGAACTGTTATCAGTCATTCCAAATCACTTTAAGACAGTGTCTTCCCATTTCAATGCCATGACCAGAAGAACAATTTCACTTTAACATAAGGCAAGGGCCTACATGAAATTGATCTCTGTATTTGAATCACTAGGGGCTCGAGATGTTTAGAGAAGAGTGTAGGGCAGAAAGGTCATCATTCAGTCAACCTATATCTATGGCTTTTTAAGAAATGGGGATCCCTGTAGATCTTGATTAATTTCATCTAGTCAGATATAGGCACAAGTGGAGAATATCTTGCACAGTAATAATTTGAAGGTTATGCATTCATGTACACAATACTATAAAAGTGAGTTAACATCCTTGGCTTTAAATTTCTTAACTGTTAACTGTATACGGCATATATTTTCACGATTTTGGTTCAAGACGGGGAATTCGCGAGAAAACTTTTTCGCAAATTTAGTGTACATTGTATTTGAATTCACTTTATACAGAAATATCAGGAAAATTTTTGCGTTCAATAAGTCACAAAATTTGCAAAAATAAAAGCACTGTGAAATATTCAGCATATACAGTGGATTATGTGTCAAATGGAACCTATCAAGTTATTTCCTGTCTCTGAGGTTCACTGAAGAAAGAAAACAAAACGAGAGAAAGAGAGGGAGAGAGAGAGAGAGCTCAGTGCACAGCTACAACACAAGGGTATGACAGAAATTATGAAAATAAATCAGCGCTCTGACTCTAGTTCCTCGGTTGTTTTCATAGTCTGAATCCTAATAAAGCACTAATAATTCCAGCTCAGAGAAATGTTGGTGTCTACATGAAAGTGATTGCTTGCTCAATGAAGCATAGTCAAATGAATGAAGTAGATTGACTGCACCAATCTCCTCCAAACACCTCTGCCTATCTCTCCTATCTACTCCACTAAAGGAGACCGTGTTGATATAATCAGTACTGACGATTACGACACGCATCCCCAACTCAGAAAAACAACCGGCAATCAAGGGTGAAAGCGCGCAGTTGGCGCCCGCGACATTTACCTCGGAATGACAGCATCGGTCCCTGGTGCTGTATCAGCCAGATCAACAAACTGAGTGTGACTACATACATGTATGGGGAGGGAATCAAGTACTATAGGGTGGACATCTTTAGCTAGAAATGTTCTATTATCAGAGAGAAAGGGGCTGTTCCATTGGTAAAGGGCCTTGTCCTTATTGATGTCTACTTCCAATGTCTAGTACATGTAGGCTTCAGAATGTAATGTGTTCAGATATTTGCGAGGTGAAACACTTGAAACCTCAAGCTGCCACGTAGATTTTTGACGAAATGAATACCATTTCTATTCTATTCTATTCTAAAATGCAGTCATTCTAATAACTTGTATCAGCAGTACCAGTTTATCAAAACCAAGAGAAATAGAGGATGAACATGTAGACTAGCACGAGTTAAAGAAAATTGTCACAATTATCCAGCTCATTATAAAGTGTGAATAACAACCACAATGAATTTATTATCTTAAAGGAAAATGAAACTCTAGAGCTACAACCCCATGGTAACAATCTTTCATATATGACAGTCAAAATAAGCCATCAACCACCAAAATCTGATCTCCAAGGAAGGAGAACCATCCCTCCAAAGTTGGGTTACCTTGGGTTAGACATCGCTTAGCGGAGGTCGCCATGTTGGCTGGGCTGGAGCAAAACTGTGACGTCACTTGCGAACAACCCCATTCAGCTATGTTTTGTACACACTATCATACACTAATCACGATTTAATTTTCCGAATCACAATATATAAGTTATAAAGTATAAAGAGACATATTGAATAATTGAATATTATAGTATCATGTTTTACATTATTATTATTTTGTTTCTATTCAAACTTATAAAATACAACTCTAAATTTACGATCATCAATTCAACAATAACTGGACGCGTATGCGTGCGCATTTTCAGAAAGCTAGCCAAAGCTGCTTTTCACCGTCGCTACCGCCCGCTGTCGCAGCCGGCCGGGCTGGTATCGGGAGCGATCCTGTCTCTGGTCCGGTCGCTAACACTGGCTGGCTCGACGGACGCGTACGTGCGCCATTGCTTTCATCAAACGCCGAGTACACCGCACATCGAAGCATTCAACTTTATCAATCTGATTGTGTCCTTTTGCTTCTTTTATTGTAAAATTGCAGCAGACTGCTTAGTATTTCTATTTCTCAGTTATCTCAGGCCTCTTTTGTGGGTCGGGAAACCGAAAAAAAACACTATATTTTGCGCCTTTATCGGACCGATTCCGACAGCCAAATGCTTGACAGTACACCATCTTGCGGAGCCGACTGCACGTAAACAAACACACAAAACGCGCGCTGGCTGGGCGATCAGCCGAGCTTGTTCGTCGATCGTGTGAGTTGTTCGTCAGTGACGTCAAATATCGCAGAGGACCATGGGAGAAATATGCAAATATCGGCAAGATGGCATCTTCCGCGGTAATCTCAAAATCAAGTTGAGTGAAGTTTGAGCTGGCAATATCTTCGGATATAGTCAACGGATTTTCTTCATTTAAATTTTATTTAGCAAATTGGAGTATGGCTCGACTTATTAAGGGGTTTTTGCTCTAGCCTTTCATTTTCCTTTAAGTAACATACTACATGTAGTTTAAATGAAAACTTCTATCTAATTGAATCATCTCTTTAAACATCTGTAACAAATTGCATTAGTATGCATCTACCAATATTTGAACAGCTATTCAGGTTTTGTTTAAGATCAATTTGACATACTGCGCAGTAAGAGAATTGTCAACAACTTTATAGAAATGGATGAATACAAAAGGTGAGATTTAATTCACAATATTAGGCAGGGTTGAGATTTATCCAGGATGAAGTATAATCACCAAATATTCAATAATCTTTGAGCAATTTGTTGATGTTATATTTGACAACTACCACACATCCTTGCATGAACTAAATAATTTGATTTGTTTTTATTATCATATGATAAAGTGAAATTAGCTCATTTAAAAAAATATATGTCTGTGCTAATCATAATTACATGTACATGTAAATGAACAAAAAAAGAAACAAGGAATTTAAAGAAAATAAAAGAAATCAAAATAAACTTAATTTAAACCCTCTGACTGTTTAATATCTAAAGAAGATATATAGATCAACTCTACATGGCCTGCTAATCATAATTACTTGTCAATGTGAACGGAAAAAACACCCCTGAAAAAAAAAAAACAGAAATTGAATAAAAAAAGAAATAAATATCAAAATTTCAAACTTTTTTGTATTGTTATCTAAGGAAGATATGGACCAACTATATTTTGTAAAGTGAAAAAAAATTTAAAAAAAAAAAAAAAAAATACAGAAATTTGTTTTTTTTTTAAAAATCTAAATCAAATCAATTCAAAAACTTTATGACTGTTATCTAAGTAAGATATGGACCAACTCTATAAGGCCTGTGAATTCAATTGACCTTGCCTCAAATATTTGCTTCTTACTGTAAAGTTGTGAGTTTCAATAGTAAATACATACAAAGGTTTGAAATGAGAATCAGAAGTATAATGTATCCTGTCTGTAAGATGAGATGTCTTCACACCCACTGTGTACATTATGCATGATTAATATATCCATTACAGTTTCCACTTCTTAGGCTTTGCATTAGAATAATAACTTCTATTACTTGTCTGCACCTATAGAAACCGATATGTTGTAATAACTTCCATCACTATACACCTTCATAAACCTATATGTTGTAATAATGTCCACTTCTTATCTACACCTTTATGCTGGGAAGGTTTTGAAATAGCGAGGGCTTTTTAATAACCCTTTTCTCTGGGCACACATCCTGATAAAATTTTAGTCAAAATTTACTGGTCCCCGCCCCCCCCCCCCCCTAAGTGTCAGGGGAAAGAGAAAAGTGTATTTGAGCATCTCTGTAAAAGATTGTTTTTTTCTAGATAAATTGAAGGTGAAGAAAAGATGACTTCTCCTAAGACTAGCTGTAGATCAATTTATTCTACCTGTGTGCACTGGTATTATCGTGGTGCAGCTGGCAAAAGGGCGTAAGACTTCTTGTATCCTCTACCTCAAAACCACTGGTATTATCATGGTGCAGCTGGCAAAAGGGCGTAAGACTTCTTGTATCCTCCCCCTCAAATCCACCAATAAGTAGCCAAACTTCATATTTGAGCTAAAAGTTCTGTGTTTTAAGAAACTGGAGATTCCAAGCTTTCCAATGATACCAAACACTTATTGTTTCCTAAAGTACAACAAATCTAAATACCAATTTAGAAGAAGAGCTAATGAATGCTTTCCTATGCAGGAAAAATTCTTCTCCTATTTTCTCAGCTGTTCTACTACCGACTTATTGGTGGTTTTCAAGCAGTTGGTCACATATGAATACTGTTATGTCCTTCTGCCAGCAGGAGAACGTTATTTCCCTCGGGGCATGCAGCTGTGAACAGGTAATCTCTCCTTAGAATGTTGAGCAGCCAAGTTCATATGCAATGCAAGCTTTCTGTAGGTATACATCTCACATTTACAACTGGCAAATTGTGCAACATTTTGTTTGGGAGCCTGATAGCTCGATTGTCCTCATTTTTATTATTTTGTGAACGTCATGCGTGTAGCAAAACATCTTAAAATAAAACTAGAATTATCCTTGCTTATACATGCCCAGTATCATCACATCAGAAGTGTTTCCATACAAATTAACAATATTTATGCAGCATGAAAGTATAGTTTGGGCATAATTTGATAGAGTATCCTAATCAACTTGTAAACATTTGGGTATGGCCATCGGGTTGGGTCAAAAAGTGTGACATCTCAGCATAACTAAAAACTACAAATGATATATGTTTTAAGCATGTCAGCATTACATTAGTATCATGACCCTAAATGTCCTTGGAAAATATGGGCCATTTAGACTAAATTTTGATGAAGTTATTGAACAAAATATGCAATAACTATGTTACATGGACTTCATGTCCATGTAACATAGTTATTGTGATATTTGGTCATAACACTCAAATTCCACCAGCTATATTGACCAAAATGTGATAAAATATGCATACTGACTTGATTAATCAGTTAGCCAAATATCTCAAGTATCGGGTGCTCGGCTTAATTTTTAAGAGAAAATTAAAAAATGTATCACTATGTGACAGAAGTCCATCAAATGTCACAAAACGTAACGTAGTAAAGGACTTGATGTCCATGTAACGTAGTGAAACAAAAACTCTGCTAATGACATCATTGATGAAGTCCTGAGTAAATTTTAATAAGAAATAACATCCCCTGTACTAACAGTAATCAAAATAAATCCTTTATTTTGTATAAAACATAATACAAGTGTTGCCATAATAGAAATTATAAAATAACTGTTACATGGACATCGCGAAGTCCATGTCACGTAGTGATAGCTTATTGGAAATTTCAGGTACTTAGTGCCCACCTAGAAGAATGTAACTTTTTGAGGGTTGTAAGATCAAGCCCTAATTTGTATTGAGTACAAAATTGAAACCAAATAAGCTACTATTTTTAAATAAATGAATGTCAAGTGAAAAATTACCCCAACCCGATGGCCATACCCATTTATGAATCGATCAGGCCTAACAGTTACTAGTAACGGACTTCACATAACAGAGTTAGATTACATTGTATATTTTGCTGTAGCAATTTCTTTGGAAGATCAAAGCTTGCCTCATAAGTTGTGAGATATTATTCCTCAGCATATGCCCATTTCATTACATGGTTTTAATGTCTAATGTGTTGTAATAAAGTCTAACTCTAGTGTGAAAAAGGAGAATGAGGCAAGTCTATGTGAGAGAGGGCTCTCTGTGGGTCATGATTAAACATGTAACTACCGGCTATAATTCATGTCTCAAAAACATCTGGTTACCATAACTTGTTATTGATAAACATACATTACAAGTACATCATGATAAAATTCAATTCAATTCAATTCTACTCTATGGTCTAATTGTGTAAACGTAGAAAAGGGAAATAATGTAGCAAACACCCTGGAAAATTATTACAACCCCCCTCCCCCCCCCCCCCCCACCCCTAACACTCATTTGATTTGAGTTCTTAAAAATAAGGGATGTCATTAAAGATCAATACATGTTTGAAATATGTTTACATTGGAAAAAGACTAAGTCTGTAGGAGGAGGTGGGTGCGGAGCACTTTGATAAGATGAGAGGCAATTATAGGAAGATTAGAGATGCGATCAAAACAAAGACAAACTAAGGGTTGTGTTCAATGTAGATTTTTCAAATTTAAACGCCAACATGCATCATGATACAAAACGCTGAAATAAAGAGAAACAAAGTGTGTGTTCACCGTCCCGGTCATAAATGTAAACGTCTTTCAGATCTTGATTCGGAAGAAAATTTAAATGCCAAAAAAGGTACGTTTTGAAACATGATCAGCTTCGATTTAACGACCTTCAGCATCGCGACTGCAAATGCGCCACTGAATGCAATTGCGTTTTCAAACGTCTTTGAATGTGCTCTCACAATGGAAGCTTCTGGTGCAAGTGAAAAAAGTGCAGATCATGTGAGTTTTATAATTGCATTTTGTATGATTCATGTTGCCGTTTAAATTTGAAAATTAACATTGAACACACCCTTTGGTTCTTCATCATCATGTATTTCTTATGATATCCAAGGGACTTCATCTCTTGTGTGTAGAAGCAAGTGCTTTGAAAGTCATCTTCTAATTAGTTTGCTTTTCAAAATACCATCGCCCACATTAAAAAATCAAACCACATACAAATGGGAAGTACATGACCTTTTTGAACAGAAAAGCACTACCTTGAAATAAATGTGTACATGGTGAAGATTGTATGTGAAATAGTAAGATAAGATGCAATTACAAAAAAAAAAAAAGTTGTTAGTTGTCAAAATTGAAATGCCAGCAAATTTGGTATGTTTCACACATCAATCTTTTTAATATATTTCATCCAAAAATGACTAAATGAACCATTATTTATAGCTCATTGTTTTTCCCTAAAACATCAAGGTTTAAAATGTTAAAATAAATAGTTTTCTAGCGTAGAACTGAAAAATGCTTCAGCGATAATTCCTCTATTTCGTCTAAGATGTATGGTTTGGGTTGCAATAGGGTTTTATGTTATTTTTAGGATTGGGATAGGGTGTACTATTAGTGATAAGTGCAGGGTTTAAGTTAGTAATTATAGAAGTTTATGAAATTATGCTGACCAATTGTCATAGACCCTTTTTGGCGTGGCATTTTAGAAATAGGTCTGAAGAGAGAGACTAATGTTCGTTGAGGTGATAGAATGAGATTCATCGCCTAGGTGAAATCAATCCAGCTCAGTTAACATAATTATGTTGCCACTGCCCTCTCAATCTAGGTGAATTGGAAAATAAGGCTGCATTCTGAGGTCACCATTTCTATGGCATTTTTCTACTTTTTACTTTTTACATTTTTTTTTAATCTGGCTGGCTCATTACAAATAAGGAAATTCTGTTGCTCTATATAATATGTTACTTTTATTAAATAGATAGCCAGTGAGTCAAAGCCTTCAGTTTACAAAATATTCATATATGCATGACTTTCCTTGCATTACATAAGCATGCATGCATTATTATAATACAACCTAAATTTCATTATTTTTGAATGACAACTTGATAAAGAATTAAGATTTATATCCTTTGTAAATGTACATACTGTACATTGAACTAAAACTCTATCTGGGCAAGGTTTAACATACATTTGACAATCCATGGGCAATAAACCTCAGAAATGTCCGCCCGCCCCCCCCAGAAATAGGGTTAGGTGTAGGGTTTTATAAATGATAGCTTTTGGGTAGGGGTAGTTGTCCTAGAACCTTTTTATGTACCCCTTATGCATCTAATGTTCCCTGTCTGTTCCCTGTGTGCACGGCCCTGTTTGCCATAATATGACAGGGGTTGTCATTGAGTTTCTGGATAAATGTGTTTGGGTCTGAAAAAGCTGAAAGATACAGAGAGCTATAATCCACTTAGCATGAAAACAGCTCATTTATAAGAAAGTCAAAGAGACTGATGAAAGACCGAACTAAAGTTGTATCACTCCATAGATTTCCTGAGGTCAAACAGGCTAAGAATGTATTAGATACAAGGCATTTAGATCCACTGAAATGTGAATCATTCATTAAGGATCATTGGGCTTCCAAAGCACACAAACCTATGAGGTTATAACAAGCACTGTACACTGATATTAAAGTTACCGTTAAGCAGAAATGAACAGTGAGTTTGTAACATAAGCTTGGTATTAAAGATGGATAGTGAGGTAGATATAGGCCTACATGTATAATTCTCTGCCGTGCATTGAGGCTCTTCCGTTTGAGCTACATGTACATGTAGATTATAAGAAGACATGTTGACGGTATATTGTACCAATTATTGAACAAATTGGTTTCAATATACATGCACATTTGGTCATGTGTTATGAACTCGCCACCCAAATAGGGTGGTGCTGTTACGCTTTTTGCCATTTTTCAGCATTAATTTGTCAATATTTTCATGTAACAAATTTGATCTCATTTTGAAGCTATGTTACTGTGCTAGCTCCCTGTGAAGTTTCATTGTTCTAGGTAACATTCTGGTGGAGTTACAATGGTTCAAGTTTGGGACAGTAGGGGTGGTGCTGGAACAAAGTCAAGGGAAATTTTACATTTTGTGGTTGATTTGGGGAAAACTTGAATTTCTCTGCCAAATTTTGGCTTTTGACTGTGAATGTGGTACCAAACTGAAGCTTATAAACTGCTTTATACCATGAAATCACTGAACAATAGGTTTGATGTTACAATAGTACCCAGGAAGACTGAACAATCGTTATATGACCTAAAAAGGCAATGCCTCCTGTACAAAGTCATTGGCAATTAGAGATATTGTAGTACCGTTGGAAAAACTGCAATATCTCGGCCAAATTTTAGCCTATGATTGGGAATTTAGCACCAAATTGAAGCTTTTAAACTGCTTCATACTATCATATCACTTCAACAATATGTCTGATGGTGCAATAGTACTTGGCAGGACCCAACCCCCTCATGAATTTGAAAACAGCTCTATTTTCAGGGCTAAATTTCAGATTGTTATACTTTGCATTCTAAAATTGTAAACCATAACGAATTATACCTTGTTTGAAAGGTCTTATTATTCTCTACCAGAATATAATAATATTCTTCTTCTTCCAGTAGTGTGCATAAACCTCCATGGAGTATCATCGCACAATAGTTGGTTGTCTGTCACCTGATTAAACGCGTTGCTCGTCGCAAAGCTTCATACGAAAATTACAAAAAATGTCCAAAAAGGGGACGTAGGCCTATATACACTATATACAATCATGTTCTCATATCATGAGTTAATAATGGAAGTTGACATCTCCAACTCGTGTCTTGAAGATGTCAATTGATGATGAGACGACCACATTCTCAGGTAGATGGTTCCACAAACGGATGGTGTTTGGGAAGAACGTATCCTTCATGAGTGATGTGCGTGATCGAGGGATTAGGAATCTCTTGCTGTTTCCTCTAGTTGGAGTGTTCAGCGGTACCAGTTGGTCGCCAGGGATGTCGATCAGATGATTGCTGATTCGATACATCATTGCAAGCTTTGATGCGGCTCGACGATGTTGCAGGGTCTTCCACTTAAGCTCATCAATCATAGTTGTGACGCTACTTCGTCTTGAGTAATTGTTCATTACGTAACGAGCTGCACTCCGTTGAACAGATTCTGTCTTAGAAATGGCTTTGCAAGTTTGGGGATCCCACACACAACTTGCATACTCCATGATAGGCCGGACAAGTGAGTTGTAACAGGCGCTTTTCGTTTCTCTAGAGCATGACCTGCCAGGCAAGTTTCTCCTTAAGAAGCCAAGTGTCTTCATTCCCTTCTTAGTGATGCTGTCAATATGTTTGTCAAAGGAGAGGTCACTCGAAATCTCAACACCCAGGTATTAATATATTATTAATATTTGGGTGATTATAGATGACTTGACGATAAAAACTAATGAAAAATTTAAAAATCTAAATTTCCTGAATTTTTTCCTAATTACTTTTTTATCTTGCACCTGGTTTAATTTTTAAATGCAGATTTAGATTCATTGAGGAATTTCCTTTCAGAAAATGTATAGTTTTTATATATTAGGGTGTATACTTTTTGAGATACAGGTCTTTGAAGTCAAAAAGTGCCATTTGTAGTGAAATTGGCATGTAACGCAAAAGGCGGCGAACTTATAACACACGGCCCTTTGCATTTTCTCCTCCATACAGCGCGCTATTAAATTTACGCTTCTTGCTATGGTTTTAGAATAAGGAGCCCACAGTTTTGAATTAATGAGTCCATTGTTGAGTGAACCGTTTATTTAAATTAATCTAACTAGCTACAAGCATAAATTTAACGATCTGTGCATTCATTCTGGACCTTTCTGAAAGTACGCACCAAATTAAGCGTAATTATGACACAAAATTTACATAATCCATGGTTTCAGTCTACGGCTTTAAAACCACCTTTGGGAATTTGGGCCTTTGAGTTTCTACATTATATACAAACATTTGACATCAATGGTTTATACACAAGTACGCTGACTTTGTGCATCATAGGCCTTGGACGTTCCTGAAGATTCACAGTCTAAACATAAACACTTTATACACCCGTATCACGGTATACTGTACTCAACCAAGCAGGTCTTATGTTATTGACACCCCTAAGATCATGGGTAATTAAACTTGATGGATCTATTATTACAAGTGCACATCTCAGGACAACTACACACAGGACAATTACCCTCTAGGACAACTACCCCCCCCCCCAGAAATAGGGTTAGGGTTAGGTGTAGAGTTAGGTCGTAGAGTATTTGTGGGGGTAGTTGTCCTGGGGGTACTCCTAAAACCATAATGTACTCAACCAAGCAGGTCTATGTTATTGACACCCCTAGATCATGGGTAATTAAACTTGATGGATCTATTATTACAAGTGCAATGTTAATACAGCTGTAATGCAATCAAGACCCCTTACTAGCAAGCTGCTCTATTACATGGTACAAGTACATGAACATATGTTGGAATATGTTCACAGAATGTCCACAAGAAATAAATGTACAATATCTATTTTAGGAATAGAAATAGGCTGAAAGTACGAAATCTAATCAAAATCCTTGTTCCAGCTTCATGATCAAAGCATTTCAAAATCATACATAGATGTACTTATTTATAAATTCATTTCAATTCAATACTGTAATTCTTTGTTTCTAAAAAGATATTTAAAATGACATACATATAGGCCTACATGCAAAAAGAACACAATATCAATTGCATCATACACATGTAGTTTATTTAGATATTTGCAATCAATCCCTATTATGCAGTAGTTTGGGTTATAATCTACCATCTTGGTAGACAGGGCCCCTTGGAATAGCAGCAGGCCTACTTTTCATTGAAAGGGCCACCCTGTATAAAGAAGACTTGAATAAATCTCACTTTCTGTCTACTTTTATATGTTAAACAAAATTATTCATCATGTGATTATTTAGGGCTCTGTCTCCTAATTTCTTTCCTCTAACAGTCTAACCAGGGTCATTGGGAAGGTATGTTTGGCAACACGTTTGGTGAACAACAAAATTTATGGATGATTTGTTTCAATATTAAGCTGTACTCAGCTAAAGTTTACATTTTACAATTGATTTGATATTTTAAAAAAAAGGGGGCACTCAAGCAACTCAAGCACATAATTTACAAGCACAGGAGGACCAAGTGTAACACTGAACTTGTGAGAACTAATAAAACTACACTATGTATAAATTGGTCTAAATCATTTTCAAGAACTCAATTTCCAGATATAAAAGTACATGCATACACTGAGGTTGAGATACAGTGTGTAGAAAATAACAAAACTGGTACTTCTAGCTTTGGTGCGGCAGAGAAAAAAAATACTCATAAAATATTCTAGTCTGGAGGTGAAGGAGAAATAAATTTGTAATGCCTGAATTTCCACTTTAACTTTGACCTTTCTCCGATCAGAAGAATGTCATGAACGTGACAGTTTACAATGGAATGCTGGAAATCATTTCCATTATTCCTCCTACACAACGCTTAAAGGTGTTAACTCCTTGTTAAAGTATATTGGTAAATGCCGTTCTCGCTCTCACAAGGAAATATAAAGAAGGCATTCATCTAAAGAAGTGGATTGCCGTAACAATGCCTTATTATTCTTTTCTTTTTCTTTACAAAATGTGAGCAGAAATATGAACCCTCTTTGCTGAATATTTTAGGACACAGCACCGGGTGTACGATGTTTAATACTATGGTAACTACAATGTACATATTATGTACATTTATGCATCCTTTCTAGAGAAATGCAATGAACTCCATAAAATACAAAACTGATTTCCTTTCACAATTGAATTCCCAATTTGCATTAACCATGTTATAAAGATGAAAGCATTGACTTGCACAGACTGTGCATGTAAACCAATTGCATCACATGTAATTTATGTCCTGTATTGTTGCTTTTTATGGATATGCTGTCAAGCTTTTTTTATCCCCAGATTGAAATGGAAAAAGAATCCTTTGTTTCATGAAATAGAAATTGCTCTTGCTCCTGCTTGCTCATTTCAAAGGACACAATATAATACAATTATAACATGGCTGATGGAGGCCATTTCCATACTTAAAGGGGACCAATACCAAAGGAAATAATAATTTTTATAAGAAAGAGCACAAAAGAAAGAGCACAATCAGTACACAAATTTTCAGATTTTCCCCATCTTCTTTCAAAATATGTCTTATTTACTTCTGAGCTCAAAATATGTCATGGAAAAATATATTTCACACAACATATGTTGAGCTCAGAAGGAGTTAAGACATATTTTGAAAGAAAATGGGGAAAATCTGAAAATTTGTGTACAAAGCCAATGGAGAGTTGTCCATAAAATCGGTCATTTTGAAGCCGATGTTGCCAATTTGAGGATCCCCATAGAAGGTAAAACGAGACTTTTCAAACTTCCATAACTCTCTTATTTTATAACCGATTTTGATGAAACCTTTTTTAAATTGCTCCTCTCATTATGTTCTCTCCAATGAAAGTGATTATTTCCTTGGGTATTGGTTTCCTTTAATCATACTCAAGGATTTGGAAAATTTGGGGAAATACTCCAAACCCATTAAGAGGCAATTTTGTAAATTTCCAATTATTAAAATGAATGCACTCCAAAATTGGCACAAGGGAGGAAGAACAATTTCTATTTCAGGAACGAAAGGGATCATTATTCGTTCCAATATGGCGATAAAAATATATTGACAGCGTATTGATTAAAGCAACAAAGCGGGACATAAATGATGTGTGATGCAATGGGAGTACATTGTACACATACATACAGTCTGTGCACTCCCAGCTTTCATATTTATTGTATGGCTATTTGCAATTTGGGAATTCAATTGGGTTTTCCTTTCCTATCCAGTCAGCAACATGTCTACATACTTTGTGAAAGTTTCCAGTTTGGACACCTTTCATTCCTGAACATGATGCACCACGCCGTACACCGGGGTACCGTTGTAACCCGGGGTACAGCGTTGTGCAGAGCCCTCTCGTGTCCATTAGCATACAGTTGTACAGTGTTTTCACGCTGAGTATTATTTTCATGGTCGTATGATCGGTGCGACAATGATCACAAGGCCTGTTTCCTCTTTAATATTATCTAATGACAATAATAGTACAAATTTAACTTATTATAGTAACTACTCAAGAATTTATATATAATTTTGGACAGTTTGGTAACCCAGGAATCAGCGCTAAAAATAAAATAAATAATTCAACAGAACGGTGATTTATTTTTTGGTACCCCAGGGTACCAAAAGTGCATCACATACCTAGTGTTTCAGGACTTCAGGGCAAAAGGTTAGTTAGAAATTGGAAGGATAGCAAATGCAATGGACTCTACACACATATTTTCCATAAAAAGGTGCAGAAATTGCCTTTTTTTTGTGTGGCTTTTTTGCTAGTGCATGATCTAACCCCCCCCCCTCCCCTCCCTCCACCCCACCCACCATGAAGATGATGATGTCAACATCCCCTCTAGATTTCGTGCACAGGTATCAATACATGTGGAGCAATATTTATGCTCACTCAGTCCCACATGTAACTGTTTCATGTATTGACCTTTCAATCTATTCCAATTCACTGTACAGCATTTTAATGTGGTGTAAGAGAATGTGTCTCAAGAAGCTTTTTTTTTGTGTCAAATATTGATCAAGCTACACTGTAGACATCATATTCCAACATTGTAGACGTATATATGTATCACTCCCATTTTATCAGTTCTTTATGCTCTATAGCATTTAATCTAGAATCTAAAAAATAAAAAGCAACTTTGAGTTCTCATGTTAATCCCAGCTTTAATGCTACCACCTTTAAACCATCAATAGAAAAGGTCCAAATTCATTTTCACATACCGTACATGTATTACATGTATGTACTACATATGTCTTTGGGTTGTTTAACAGTCACATGATAGTCACATACAGCCTTCAATGAGGTAGCCTGTCTAGTTGAACATTCATGTTAATAAACAGGAAATGTTTGCTACCCAATGTTTTTCTGACTTGGCTTTAAATACATGTAGGCCTACTTCTAGTGCTTTATTGATTTTAAAGGCAGAGGTCTAAAACTCATCCACAACATTTTTGTCAGTACATAATATGTAAGACCCATGTCAGATCAGAGCACTGTTCAACTTAAGGCAACATTTTCCAATTTAGTGCTGTATTAGTAGTGAGAAGATGATGGCGATTTAACTTTTCAAGAAACTTTTATTCATAAAAAAAAAAAAAAGATTTTCGGCAGGCAAGTCATAATACATCTTAGTCATACACGTACATGTATATTTCAAGAGTTACTTTCAGTTGAATGCTTTCAACGTAGATTAGTCATTGTACAATCATACAAAGGTTTATTTCATGCTGGTTTAAACTGATCCGCAGGGGAAAGACGGAAATAGCCCAGAGTATCTGTGTTCATATTATCTTTGATTTGAGGTGCCCAGTAATTTTGAATCTACATGTAAAGGACATTACATGCATGTACAATGTAGTTCAGAAAATGCATACATGTACAACTTAACATAATTATTTAGTAGCCTACAATCTCTACATGTAGGTCTTATAGAAGAGCTGGGATTTCATATTGGATAGATAAATATTCAATAAGTATTGGGACATAGTGAAAATTTTGCTTTATTGTTTGAATTGTAATCTTCTTAATTACCAGACTATGAAAATGATAAGATTGTAGGCCTTCTACCTTCCCCTACAGCATGATGAATGCCTAGCATACATGTAAATATAACAACAAAACTTGTACATATATTTGTAGGGAGGGCCTTCACGTAGTCAAGTCACGTAAATCTAGTTGAATCAATGTGAAAGAGGCGTTTGCATTCAGACACGGGCCCCACTTTGGTTCCAGACCCCTTGACCGCTCCTCGGCAAGAGGATCCGGAAATTCAATGTTTACGCGTAACGAATGTGGCTTTTTAGTGAGGAAGCCGATAGCCTTGTTTACACTCGTAGTCTCTATTAGTGGAGGAGGCGGGCAAGGGAGGTGTTTACACACACTGTCGGGATCGATTCTCAAGTTAACTGGTAAACCTCATCCTACCCCCATGCTTCATTCTCCTTTATTGAAGCTGTGCATTACATTAGTCTGCAGGCATACAGCATGCATCTAAGTACTAAAAGAGACACACCTGAATAAAAAGAGATGAATTCACCATAATCGGGGACTAGAAAGCCAAACATGCCTAATATAGCATCATTGCAAAGTACATTTGCAGCCTTCAGCCAAGGCCAGTTAAGTTTTATCTCCTTACACAAAAACACAACTTTATCCCAATTTGTTGACCCTTGCTAACCATGTATGAAACTGAAATTGGTTACCAATCAGGAATGAAGTATGATATCAAATATTATATTGACTTTCATGGTATGTAGGAAAGTTTTAATTTATTTAGCTCAATGGGCCTTCCAAAATATTTTACGATATGGTTCTGAGTACATGTACATATAATACCAAAATGGGGAGGAGAGTGTACAAATAGTTCTGATATGGAAGTATACTGTTCACATGCATCGATCAAGGAGATATTACAGTAATATATCCTTGAATATATTCAGTTACATATTTTGTCTTTGGCAGAAGGGGGAAATGACAATTTCACCTGAACGCTAGGCTAACTCATTTTAATAAGCCATTGGGTCTTCCATTTCCATGAATATCTCGACACCTTTAAATAGCCAACAATATCTGCTATCTTCAATATACCTACACAGTCACTAATCAACAGGAGTCAAACAACTTGAGTTTAATGACAACCTGAGATAGGAACATCAGGACTGGATTTCACATGCATTTATAAATTAATATTTTGTTAAATACTGTAGTAGAGAAATGATTTTCTATCTATATTATGTGTTGCTATGTCAGGGACCCACAATGGTCTTAGTTGAGCAACAATTAGCAGAACATTACAATTTAAACATGTGTACAAAATGTACGTGGAAGTTCTACATGTATCTGAATGGATGATACATTTGCAAAGTTGGCAAAACATGAAAGCGATCTTTGTTATTGACAACGTTCTCCTAATTTAGGTCTCCTCGCTGCATATTTTAGTCCTTTCCAAGACAACGCCAAAAGTAAGGTGACAGATTTCTTCCACGTCACAACAAAATAACAGGAAGTTGTTTTATTCATTTCCTTTGTGATTATCAAAATTTCCTGCAAAATATCCAATTTCCTCAGCTATATTTGGATAATTTTATCATATTCCTCTGGCTAAGAGGTATATTACTTACATTTCTAGCAATTCTTGATTTCAAATTTACATGTAGGACAAACACTACTTTGTTTACACAAGGTAAAACTTTAAGGTCAAATCAACATTTATCTACAAGGAATGATGATGTTGTAGCTTTCAAATTAATTTTGGAACCAAACTGTTCTTGAAAATGTTATTGTTTGAAAGACAAAACTAAGCCACAATCAACTTTACTCAGAGTGATTCTAATTTATAGCAAGAAAGCAAACTGAAATTAAAACAAATATTATAGTTGCTGGTAGGCCTACGCAACACTAATTTATTTAAATTGTTCGTGGAAATTGTATACATGTACAAGTATTAAGCTGAGAGATGAACAAACTTTGTGAATACTATAATCAAAATACATTGAAAGATTTGTCTTGTCTTTAAGGAAATGTTACACAGCTTGGAAACTGATTTTTATTCCTTGAAACAACTTTGTATCCACGATAAAATATTTCGGGTACAAATGTCTCAATATTCTAGAATATTTACAACAAAAACTCAACCCAAAGTATCAAATAAGGATGTGTACATGCAGGGAGGTGGAATCTCTTCAACCACCCTGGTACATGTTAGTAAATTGATTATTGTATTCATCAGCCGATGTGTTGGTTCAGTATATAGAGCATCCGCCTCATAATCGGGAGGCGGTTTGTTCAATACCCAGCCGCATCATACCAAAAGAAGTTAAAAGATGGGAGTTGCTGCTACTCTGTTTGGCCTTCAACAAGAAAAGGATAGAGCAGCCGGGCCCACGATCAATTGGGGAAAAAAGAATTTTTGTTTCGGACAATAAAATTTGGAGTCATTGGAACCAAATCACATATGCTGATCCATGGATATTGCTGTCAATCATAAAAATTACAATCTAATTTTATTATTTACGATATAGAAATATACATTTGCCTACCATTGCTATTTGACCTCAAATCGCCACAAACCGAAATTTACACCGAAATTTTTACCCTATCATTCACCTATTTACCCCCCACCCCCCATTGAATAGCGCCCTCCATTGACGAGGATGCGGCCGAAAGCGATCCTATACACTTCCTCTAACTCTATCACCCCAAAGAACTTCCGTATGTTGCAACGGAAAGGGGGACGGAGGGAGGGATTGTAGGCAAATGTATATTTCTATATCGTAAATAATAAAATTAGATTGTAATTTTTATGATTTACTTCAATAGAACTATACATTTGCCTACCATTGCTACGACCAGCACCGACAAAAGTCGGGAGGGCAACCATAACGGTTAAGAAACTATGGAGGACGCCGCTGCTTTGAGAGGTGCGGTGGAGAAAAAACACCTCACTAGCAGCAACTTCTTTCAGGTAAAAGAGGGTGAAAGAATTTGCAGAACGCCAAAAAAGTCGCCTTGCAAATATCTTCCACCCCTACCCTAGTAAATAGGGCCCAAGAGGAGCTGATGTTCCTGGTCTGAAGGGCCTTGGGAGTAGTTCCTCTACAAGGGCCTTCACTCCCTCAGTCTTGATTGCGGAGACTAACCACCGGGATAACATATCTCTAGAAAACCCCTTTATGGGTTTACGGGAAATAACAAATAACTGTGAAGATGTCGAAGATTCTCAGTCTACTTGACGAACCAAAAGAGGGCCCTGACGGGGCACTAGAAAAATGTCTTTTCTGAAAGATGAGAACCCTGTCAGAGGACGATGAAGATCTCGATAGAGTCCGACGAGGCTGTTTGGTTCTAAGCAATGAAGGATGTGAAGGAATCAGACGAACCACATATCTCTCCCAACGAATATGACCAGGTGATATTGAGAGAACGTGTAGTGAAACTCCTCTTTGCCCGAGACTATTGCTAGGAGAAACTAGTCTTAAAGGACTGATTTAACAGGTAAATCGAGTAAAAAGGCTCGAACGGTGGCATAAGACAAAGCCTCCAAAAGTTATGGAAAACTCCAGGCTGGAGAAATAAGGAAATCGGCAATAAGAGGCAAAGGAGCCTCTCTGGGGACCCTGCAAGAGGTTCGTACCAGGCCAGGAAAGCCCCAAGGCGCGAAAGAATACAATCCTAGTCGACCTCAGTCTACTTCCAACTAGCAGCTCAGTCTGGCCGAAAGAGGCCAAGCAGTTAAAAGAAGGTGCGATGGATTCGCATGTAGAGCCCCGACAAAGGAAGAGAAATTAAGTCCGGTACGGCCTGAAGGGGCAGCGGTTCCCCTGCTAACAGGAGCAAAAGATCCTGAAAACCCGGCCCGAACCGGCCAGTAGAGAGCAATCAAGACCACCGTTGTCTGATCCTCCCTGAACTTCCTGAGAAAAAGAGGGATCAACTTGAATGGTGGAAAGCGAAAAGTCTTCCAACCCTCCAAAGAAGAGGAAACGTGTCCAAAAAAAAACAGAAGTCTCCCTGACTCGGGAGTAAAAGCCGAGGAAGTCTGTTGTCCAGGGATAGAAAGTCTGCTAACAGATAGTCCTCCCCTGGAGAGTGGGAGGCAACCGGGACGATCTTCTCCCGATTGCACCATTCCCAAAGGAGGAACGCTACCTCGATCAAATCCAAAGAGTGTGTCCCTCCTTGTTTGTTGATGTAGGCCTTCCGAGAGGTGTTGTCCGTGAGAATCAAACACCGACGGCCCACCAAAAGGCCGCGAAAACGTTGAAGGACAAACAGAACCGACAAAAGTTCCAGAACGTTAAAGTGAGGCAGCGGCCTCGGGAGGACCCAAGATCCGGAACCATCCGACCTTGACAATGGCCCCCCCCCAACCTCGAAGAGACGCGTTCGTGGTCACTGTAATCGAGTGAAGAGGGTCTTTGAATCTCTTTCCCTGAAGAAGGTACGGTTCGTCCACGGAGAGAGAAGCTTCTTGATCTCTACCGTCAAAGAAAACCAGACCAGAGGGAGCTGAGGTTCGGCCTGAAAAACTTCAGGAGATGCAGCCGGAAAGGTCTCATAAAGAGACGACAATTTGGCAAGAAGTCCACCAGGCTGGCTAAAAACCCACAGCATCTCAAACAAACCTCGGCTCGAACCCTCCGCATGCTCAGGAGGGACCTGATAAGACTGACCAGAGCTTCAATCCTCTCAAGGCTCGGCCGAGCCAGTTGATCTTGATATCCAACTGGG
>CALNVZ010002974.1:45673506-45688387 GCA_940671915.1 Paracentrotus lividus
GAAGTCTCTCAAGTTCATTGTCGCTCAGTCCAAGGACGCGAAGATTCGTCAAGCGGAAAAAATGCTGCAAAAAGACAAACAAGAATCACTTTTAGATTATAATAGAATTGACTGGGTATTGCAATCAGTAACGTACAATTGACAATGAATTAATATTATGATGTGAATATCAGATAGAATTCCAAATCACTACTTGTCACATTCAAATCAAGTTTGGTTGATTTATTACTACTTACAAATGTATTACCCCCAAATTCTCATCTTGAAGAACTCCCATCACATAATTCTGTGAAGCCATCTCAAAAGACAAACATTTGTAATGTACATGTACATTTAAAATCGTAGGTATCTTGACACACATGTATACCACAATGTAATTCTTAACAGGATGTATTTTGCTTGAACGCCAATAGCTTTTGAGATCTACATGTATAATCAAAGTAAGATAATGATTCTCATCTTGAATACCTCCCATCACATGATTTAAACCAACTCGAAAGACACACATTTAATGATTGTAATCTGAATGTTAAATCTTTATGATACACATGCATACAACAATGTACATCTTTCTTTGCAGTAGTTATTTTGCTTCATAGTTTTTGAGGTCTATAATTAAAGTAAGATAATGATTTTTTTTACGGTGGTTTAATGATAATGTGTTCAGTCACTGATGATGCATCACCAGCTGGCATCATCCTGGTAAATCTCATCATTACCGACCCACTTCATTTATCAACCATATCAAGTCTCACGCTTCAATGGTCTCTAATACCACTCCATAATCACCCCCAAATTTAATATGTATTCTGATCCTATCCCCACACTGTGCCTTGTGAAATTCAGAAGCATAAAGTAGCCTGTAGTCAATGTGCGATTCTTCCGATCCCGCAACTGTGCATATTGTGTACATGTGTATGTAGGCCTGCATGAAGACGCAATGAAGACAATCATGTCTCTTTAGTTATGGTTTATTTTTAGATAAATGTACATGTACATGTACTACATGATTATGGATACATTTACATATGATGATTCCCAGGGTTTAATTATACATGTACACACAAATGTGCAGAATTCTGAGACCTTTAAAGATAAATTGAAGTTATGGTCACAATATTCAATTGTTGAAGAAACTGCCTCAAAATGATTGGGAAATGTTTACTGCAATGCTCATAATAATAGTTGTATTTGGTAAGGTTTTGAAATCACCAAATTTACCAAAAATTAACTCAATTCTACAAACAGTCACGTGCACTTTCGTTCAGCCCGAAAATTTCAACTATTTCGATGGCTACATGTGTGAGGGGATTTGAAGGGCAATCCTTTGCAGTGGACCTCTTTATTATGTAGGCCTACATGTACCTTTAAAGGAGAATTGTCCCTTTGTAGATATTTGGCTTACTGTGGATGCAGAAAAATCAAATAAGCACATTAGTGAAGATTTGGTGAAAATCAGATAAATGATAAGAAAGTTAAGAGTATTTGAATATTGAGATCTCTGATGACAAAGGAAATCTCCCATTGGCAACGCGGTCACCATTTGTGATGTCACAAGGGGAGAACTCCCCATATGGTGTGCACAAAAAGTATTCAAAATTTCTCTTTATTTTCATTCTAATGATAGAACAGCTCTACTTTTCATGATATATTATGACTTTCATATATTTACATATCATCCCATAAAAAAGATTCTTTATTCACCCTTTAGAATCGAAAAAAAGAGGATTTTAGTACAATGTTTACAATAGATATTAGAAAAATCTCCCTGCATTACATCACACATCATGGTCGCGTTGCCAGTTGGAGGATCTCCATATCATAAGAGATCTCAAAATATAAAAATTCATATCTTTCTTATTCATTGCCTGATTTTTCTGAAACTTTTATCAATATGTTTTGAGGGTTTGACTCCATTCACTAAAGCCAAGTTTCTCTGAGGGGATAATTCCCCTTTAAATAATTTTGTTCATCTTTCCCACTACAGTAGATTATCTTATAACAAACCTTCTTACTAGAAATCACATTCACTGGTAATAGAATTGACAGGCGTATGTATAAGGGCAATTCCACGGTAACGGAATTACAAATCAGAGAATTTTAGCTGTTTCATTTGTTTACAGCATCCAGATATTACAATATGTTCCTATGTTTTCTACCTAATACTATGTACAGCCACTCATGCTATGTTCTGAAAAAGAAACTAATTAAAAACTCTCACCCGTTCAGGTGTGAGTGACGGATATGTGCATCGGTAACGGAATTACCAGAGAATTGAGTCACTTTGCAACACAAAGTTTCAGGAAAGTTTCTCTGAAATCTACAGCACATTAGCTCCAGGCTGATGTCTAATTCGGTTCATTATAATGTCAACTTTATTTTGGAAATAAGTTTTTCACACATATCATCAATAAATTTTCATGATCAGTCTTTCTTCAATGGAAGTACATGGTAACGGAATTACAGATTACGGTAACGGAATTACGCCTCTGACATTTACAGTGGTAAATGTAAGTTCTAGGCATTTATGACTTTAGAGATTCCTTAATAATGCTTGTTAATACATTCTTCTCTAATACTGAACACAAGCTAAGTACTTCACAGCTATGAATTTTCAAAAAATTCAAGTATAAAAGAGTAAAAGGTGTCTCTGCTGCGAATAAACCTAATTTTTCAGGCTACAAGTGGTTTAATGGCAACTGAATTTTAGTTCATCTTCATTTACATGATTATTAGGACCAGCTGGTCACTATTTGCCCACTGTAATGTTGAAAAGAAACACACACAGACCAAGAATAATGTCTAATTCAAGTGGTAACGGAATTACGCTACTTTAGCCACATATGCATTTTAACAAAAATTAGAGGACTCTGTTGAATTAGATTTGCATATTTAGTCAAAATGTGTGCAATGCTAATCACACATATCCTTTACCAATGAAATATTCACTTAAAAGATGTGAAATAACAGTTTTTAATTATTTTGATGTTCAAAATTCAGCCACTTCAACCTAATTCTAATGTATGTACTCTCATGTTCCATAAATGGAAAGTTCATGAAATGAAAAGAAAGAAAAAAAAGGAAAAAAAAATCTTTAGAAATTAATTCAACAATTTAATGTTAAAAATCAGCTGTTATTGCCCTAACTCCATTACTGTTATTCATTTTGACTGAGTGGGGTGGGGCGGCAATGTTAGGACATGATTCTTTGATGTATAGGATGATACTTTATACTTTTCCAGTAAGCTCAGAAGCTGTCTTGTCCTTTTATCTCTCCCCCCCCCCCCGGATAAAAAACAAGCAAACAAAACAATTACTCAATCTATCCAAATTTGTTGACACCAATTTGCATCTTAAATGAGAGATTTTAAACAAATAGTTAACTAGCCTAGTAATTACATTCTGTTTATTAAAGTGCACTAATTAATTTTTTCTTACAAAAGGTGAGAGTACTTCTTCTGTTTCCATCTTTGGAGATGAGTACAACAACTACATGTATGCCTAAATGTATCTTTGATTTTTGTCAACATTAGCCCAGATGTATTTTTCAAGGACAATCTGAGAAAATCTGATCATAATATCATGTCATGTTCACAACTGAAGAGGTGTCATAGTTTAATAGTCAAGTCGCTTGGCTTTGGATAAGAGGGTTGTGGGTTCAATCCTGTGCACTGGAGTTGAGCTGGGTGCTTATTCTGAATGCTTCTCCTAACCAAGAAATAAATGGGTACCCATGAGGAGGAAAAAGTTCTAAATGATCCCCCGACGGAGGATAGTGATGGCTTTTTAAAGATGGCATCTTTATATATTACCTTATTTCTCTATGTTTTTTCAGTTACATGTACCAGTAAAGCAAGGCGTATAAGATGGGGTATTATTGCTCATTTCATTGGATTCAATTACAATTCAGTAAACATGTAATATTGCACACACTCTCCACCCCCCGGGGTTTGTCCAGCCAGGTGCTGAAAATTTGCCACAATGGCTTGCCTGACCAGGGTGATGGTCACCATCTTGCAAGGTTTTTGTTTGGACCTTAATGAAGGGGGAAGAGGCATATGGATGGTTGCATTTCCCAGGGACATTGGTGCCATGTCAGGGACTGAGCCAGCAACCTTAACGTCTTAAATTAGGTGATTAGACTGCTAGACTATGATGCTTGTTTTTTAATTGCTGAGCATCACCCTCTGGTCTTATCAGGGGGTCTGATATTAACTTTGACTGGAATAATTTCCACCATTGATACATTTTACCCAAGGGCTGTTGTTTTTTTAGATAATTCATTAACACTATACACATATGGACCAAACAAAACAGGCTACCTCACGCCCCATCAAAGATATGGTAACAGTAATTCCGTTACCATGTAATTCCGTTACCGCATTTCCAGCTTAATAAGAGAAGGTATTTCAAGAAAATGTTAACGAGTCTTAAGTGTGTCACCTGTAAGCAGAGAATTCAGAAGAACATGCAATTTAAGTGAGGAGTTAGCTCATGGGAAAAACTTTTCCAGTTTTGTGGTAACGGAATTACATCTGTTTTGTAGTAGATTTTGAAAACTTCTCAAAAAAATATCATCATACCCATGAAAAAATCATTTACTACTCGCAATTGTTACACCTTGACAAACACAATAAGGAAATATTAGACCCTAATGTGGAGCATTTTATAAATTCTGAAACTTATCATAAATCAAGTCAAATATGAGTTCTGATATTGAAAATAGTGGTCTGATTTCAAAAGTGTATTCGTCAAAAACCGTAAAAGATATTTCAAAACGGTTTTTTGTTCCTTAAAATATAATAATTTCTTTTAACAGATTTTTCGCATTTATAAGCATGTTCTTAATTTTGAAATTTGCTGTTTTTACCCTCTCCCATGTGGAATTGCCCATAAGGGACATGAGTTATACTGTTTTAATATATATTGTAAATAATATACGTATACAGAAGTAAACACCCAAGTTAACTTCACAAATGACATTTCTAAATTCCTTCCCCATTCCTGAGTATTGTTAGTGGCCGACTGTATGGAAGAATGCACATCAGAGATTTGAATAAAAAAAAAGGCAACAACGGAAACATAACCTACATTGTTCATATGTCAGGGGTCATTAGTTAACACTCCAACTGATTTGAGTCTTCCATAGCTCTCAGTTTTTAATCTAAACAACATGCAACATACATTATAAAATACAATATAAAATGTCTACATTGTGTACGTGTACATAGTACATACATACAGTAGGCTTACACATGTACATGTAGCTATTATACCGGGTACACTCTACTTGTACAATTTTATTAGGATCGTATATTTATGTTTATCTGTATGAGTTCTCAAGGCAAGCATGCACAATCAATTAATTACAATGTAGCATACAAGTATGCAGTTTCTAAACATATGTTTTGCACTTTGAGGTGTAGGCCTACATGTACATGTATAATTTGCCTTTGGTACTTCATTTTTTTTTTTTTGTGCACAGGTCTACTACATTGTACAATAATATATTCGAAGCAAGAAGGGCATGTAGCCTACATATGTAGGGCCTACAATAACACATCAATGCTTATTATTCTCAGATTAGTGTATAGGCCTACTTGGCTACTACTATAACATAGTGCAAATTGTCATCGATAAACCATTGCAATGAAATTCCATTTTAATTGAAAGTGCATCCACAAAGGCCATCCAGGCCCCTGCCATCACCCAAGAGAGCCAAACAGGTTGCTTTGCACCGCTGCAATTGCAACGACAGACAGCCAATCAATAGGCAAGTATACATAGTGATGAGGAATGCAATAATGTAGCCTACATGTACAGTGTATCATATCAATGCTATTCCATTTCTCATCAGAAAAAATGTCCATTTATTTTACTGCATAATATACGGTGTACATTGTAGCGCAGATTGCAAACGATACACCATTTCATGAAATTCCATTGTAATTAAAAGTACAGTATCCAGGCCCGTGCCATCACCCAAGAGAGACAAACAGGTTGCTTTGCAACGCTGCAATTGCAACGACAGACAGCCGATAGGTTGCTTTGCAGCCCTGCAAATTGCAACAAGAGACAGCCGATAGGCAAGTGTACACATGGAGGAGGACAACCTGTGATTTCCCTTGACAGGCAAACCAATAGGGATGGAATGTCAGGCTCCAATCAAATAATGTTTCCAGGCTACATCCAGAGCTACATCAGTGGTGGATCCAGGATTTCAGGAAAGGGGGCACCAGGCCCAAGGGGGGGGGGTTGGGGTAGGGGGTGGGGGTGCTGCTGAAATGTTCTGATTTTAACATACAGTCAATGAGTGGTTTTCAAATTATAGGGGGACGCGCGTCTCCTGCACCCCCGTCTGGATCCGCCAATGTACATCCATGCATGTACTTCAGCTTGGGTGCCTGCAGCCTTTTGCACGATAAAATTCTTCCACATGGAATGGTGGGCTAAAGGTTTTACTTGGTGCCTCGATAATGAAATGTGAAAGTAAAGAAAGTAAAAGAATAAAAGGTATAATGTATGTAAAACTATAAGAAAATTTTAATCAATTTTTGTACAGTACATTTGTACATGTACTTTTCATGCAATGTGAATAATCCGTAACTTTCTATTCAAAGTCTAATTATCCCATAAGAAACTTATCATATCTCCTGAATATAAACAAGCTGAAATGGAAATAAACCTCCTAACATTGAACTACATGTATATACATGTAGCCTAACATGTACTTACAAATGTACATGCATGTAAGAACAGGATTCAAGGGGGTGGGTGCTTTAGAACAGGATTTCCATACTAGATTATATTTAAGTCGTTCAAGATGAGTGAGAGAATGACTCATATGAAGTGTGTTAATGCACTACATATGAACACAAGTGAGACTTGCAATATTGCACCAAGAATACATGTATACTTTCCCTAGTAAATTACGTACTTCCACTTACAGATGTATAAATACACATTGTACAGGTTTGTACCAGTAAATATTGAGGATACATAAAATAATACTATACAATGTACAACATGCGTAACATGTGAGAGGCAGAACTGCAAATGTAAATCCAAGAATTATCTATGCTTTAATACGCCCAGGATGTTGTCCCGATGTTGCCCCCATAAATGTATGTAAATTCCTGATGTGTTAATATGTACATCGATTTTCATTTTGTAAACAAATTTGTCTGATTTTTTCGCATCTCAAGGAAAGTCACATTCTACATGTTAACTTGTTTACAATGCATGATCTCATCTCAAGATGTGGTTTGTATATGCTGCAGTCATTGGTTTTAAGGCAAGGTCACATAACAAACTCCTTCATCTACATGTCATAGGGCCTATGCTGCAGTCTGAATGATTGACAACATTTGTCAAAATATCATGTTTTTATTTCAATTTTGCCAATTCTGAGGAAACCACATCTAATGCAGAGTAATGTTATTTCTGACTCACATCCTGGCTACATACTGTACACAAAACATTGTGAACATACTGACTGAGAAAATATTAAGCATGATATATTGATTTATGCTTACTATTGGCTCAGTATACACATAATTTGTAGCTTCAGCTTTCATGCACAAGTAGGCCTACATGTACATACCGGTATACAACAGCAATTAACACAGTAGGGAGTAGTGAGTGATACCTGTTAATTACTGGATGTGTAGAATTAATAAGTGTTCATTACAGCCACACCATATGTGCAGTAGCTTCATGCTCAAATTACTAGAGAGTTTCAGGTGATGGGGGAAAAAAAAATATTGTGAAAATATACTCAGAAATTCACCTGTAAAGTGCTTTGTGAATTACATGTATGTGTCTCGTACATGTAGCCTACATGTAGTACAAGTATGATTGTCCAATAATCTTTTTTTTTTTTTTTTTCATATCTAGTGCTTTTCCAGTTAAACTGCTCATAGTTCATAGCACTTAACACTATATTTTTACCCCTGTCAATCCTTTGACTTTCTTGCCATCATACATACATGTACATGTACATGTACTTTACCCTTTAACTATAAACACTAACAAAAATCCATATTGCAACATCCCTTTCCACATGTTCTGTGATACTTTGGATGCCATCTCTCCGACATTACTGTGAACAAGTCCCGTCACAATAAATGCAAACATACACTCTACAATACAGGGAAAAAGAAACTTGACATGCGGGATCGGGAAACCCGCTAGCAAATGTGCGGGATGGACTATCGGGTATTTTGCGGTATTTAACAGGAAAATATTGGGATAATAGACAAATATAGCGTGCTTGGATCGTGCATTTTATCACGCTGTTATCGAGCTATCGGTTTTTAATGCAAATGTGTACCATGCGCGATTTGACCTGCATAATTCTGGGCTACGCGCGCGCGCTTGGCGCAGTCTAGACTAGTCATCAATCATTGTTGCGCGATAGACGCATTGTGACGCAACAATAGATCAAGAATTACAAAGACCTCAAATCAGAGGCAAGATGAATATAGATCAACAAGAGGCCTGGCTTCACAACTTTTTTCCCATGGACATGCAACTAATATTCAATCACCGTAATTAACAGGGCCTACCTACGACCAATTCTCCTACTTTTAGTAGGATCCGTGATCATTCAAAACAATCACAGGCTTATCCATCTAAAATAATACGCAGATCCCCGGGACGATCGCGGTCAATCATTCAAAAGTTTTGATATTTTTTTTTTAACAATAAGATCGAGAAGCGGCACAATATTAACTAAAAGTCATATTTTAATACCCACTTACCTTACATGTAGTTATGATCCAGTAAAATCCGCACATGCATGGTTGTTTTGCAATGCTCGCCTACCTCTCAAACTGTTAAATTGTGCACACAACACATGTGGTGATTACACTGTACGCTGTTCCCATGGAGCTTGCCTTCCAAAAATAGAGCGCGAAAAATACGAGTAGCGAGTTGACGGTCGTGTTACCAGAATCGTACGGTCCAGCTCCAGTGGTTCCAGTCGAGGAGACAAAGAAACCTCAACAACTGTGACACTCTTATCTCAAATGATATTAAATCTTATATTTCTGTGCTTGTGCTCGCCTACTCTTTTGTGGATGTTACATTAATTTCAAACGCATGTCATAAAATTAAATGTGTAATCGAAATGATTATAAAACAAATTATGGAATAATCAAATTAACCTCCTCGTTGTTGTCATATCCTCAAAAGACTACCATTCCTTTCAATTTATTGAATTTAATTTTGTTGTTACTTTCCCTAAACTTCGATGATTGTACATGTGGACTGTATGAACTTCTTCAAGACCAACAATGCAAACGCGGATCCAGGGGGAGGAAGGGCGGGGCTGACGGGCCCGATGCGATATAAAAATGACGGACTGACACGTATTTCCATACCTCCTGACCCCCCCCCCCACCCGCCTCCCTCCCCACCGCTTATCCAGCGTGATGTGAAAACAAAAATGGTCTGCACCTTTTTCATCAGTCGCCGTAACGTAAAAATAGGTATTTAAATAACTGAAGTTCCTAAAAGTTTTCGGCACCCTCCCCACCCCATCCGATAAATCCTGATCCGCGCATGTTATTATCATAGCTTTATTGTCGGAAGTTTCTTCATTGATATTCAATATACAGGAGATGATGTGTAGATTATTTTGAAAATACAACAAACATCGATAAAAATATAAACCATTATAATCATGATGATGAATGTGTCCATGAACTGATGAGTAAAATGATGAATTACATGTGACAGTACCTGTGTGTTCTCCTTTCCCTTGGCGAGGATCTCAGGAAATGACGCTTTTGATTTAATTTTTCATAGACTTTATGGCAACTTTGCTTTTATATCTTCATTCTTTATCATCATCTGTCGTCTCATAAATTATTAATTTTAAGTTTTCGTCTTACCACGCATCATTAACATAATATATTATCATGATCCATCAACAATCGTCATTATCATCATCATCGTCGTCATTACCTTATCAAATTTATCGTCTTACCACGTACCATTATCATTGTTATTATCATGATAATCAAATTCGTCATTATAATATTATAGTTAGTATTTTTATCACTTCCATCATCATCTTTAAATGAATATATCTGCGATAGCGTAAAAAATTATGCGAACGCTCACCTTCCCTTCTATCCTCTCTCTCTCTCTCTCTCTCTGTAATTCGTCATCGTCATTACCACTTTTCAACTTTCATCGTATTGCCTTTCTATTTCCATCAACAACATATTTTCATCAAACATTAACAACACATATTCATCACAACGTCTATCATCTGTTTTTTATCACTTCCACGTATCATCAACATCATTCATGAATAATACTTATACAGTAAACCATGCAGGAAATAATTATTGTACTAGAGAAGATTTTTTTTTTTTCCAGTTTCTACAACGCTCCCCTCTCTGCGTGACATGCCGAATCTGTTCTTTTGTGTCACATTAATCAGAAACCATTGTAATTGCAAAGCTCCAATAAAATATAACAAGTTCATTTGACCTACTCTGGCGTGTGTATATTTACATATTTAAAAGATGCGCGATAACATTGTTTTGATCTGGTATCTGGTTCGCGTGGTTCTAAATATAGGACCGTGAATGTCAAGAACGAAGAAGGGCACGGTTAAAGTTAGGAAAAGTCAATTACGAGAACATTTCGACATTTCCGTAAAGCTGTTTTGTTTTACTGAATTTATAAATTTTAAAAAAGAGAATTTTAGGTAGAAAATTATGTTGAGAAATAAGACAATCCTTTTATTTGTTTGAATGATGAGTTTATTTATCAGTATTTTGATCTTTCAGTAATTAACTTTTCAGTGCGTCTGTTGAACTGAAAAATCAAATATATATGAAACAAAAAACAAATTACGCGATTAGATTCGAACAGACGTATAAAAGCATAGCGTTTTCTATTCGATATAGGATACACAAAATGATGTTAGTTTGAGATGTGTTCAGAGGCTAAATGATCACTTTAATACTTGTCTTGAATATATCAATAATTGTACCTCCCTCTCTTTCTGCATCTCTCGATTCATGTTAGAACGCATGTTTACAAAAATGTCCAGTCATTGACCCATAGTCTGCCTTCTCGAGACTTGGAAATATTTTTTTCGTTTATCCAGTAGTCATTATATAAATTTACTTATCATTTTATTCAATATTATTTTGGTGTGCATTTGTTGAATAAGGAACATGTTTACATACTTTTCCATGGTTACCAAAAGATATGATTATCGTAATCTGGCTGATTCAGTGTCTCAAAAATATTTTAATGCTATTACTATTCCCAGAAATGTCTATCCTCCGTCTCTCTCTCTCTGCTCTCTGTTTTGTTTGATTCTCTCTCACACTGTTACCCCTTTCAATATCTGATCGCAGGCCTTGCGGGTGAATATCTAAATATTTTGCCCTCGGACATCTCATAATGATTTCACAATTTGTCTCCTAATAAAATTTGAACGCGAGTTTGCATAATAGCAATTTTAAACTTATCTTATCTGTCTCCTCGTATCTAGTCCTTCTCTCGCCCCCCCCTCGAATTGTATGTGCGATTTTGGGAATCGTCTCTCGTTTCTTGTTCTCTCTCTCTCTGCTCTCTTCCTCTTCCCCCATTTTCTTCTTATTACTCATCCCCTTTGATTGTTGTCTTCTCGAGTCTCTCTCTCTCTCGTCTCTCTCTTGGACTCCAAATACTGATTTACACATGCTTTTTCTGTTATTACCTCTCGACAGCGCTTACCATCTTTATCTGCTTCTCCGTCTGTTGTATCTCTTTTCATTGAGCGAAACCTCGCCGGTTCTAGCAAAATAGAACGGGTTTCAGTACAAACTTTCTCCTCAAAACATGTGACGAGGGCTGTGTACATGTGCACAAAAAAATGAGTGGACGGAATCATTTATTGTCGATCGCTCATCATAGAATCGCAATTTTATTTCCTGTAAAACTCTCTGTTGCTCATGCAAATCAAAATAGTTTTGATCGTTTGCTGAATAAATTCAGTGCCCGATACTTGAAATCTTTAAAAAAAAAAAATCTTATGAGAGCAATACTTATAACCATAACACCGGTCGCCTTCATCACCGCAACGTACCGTAATACCCTCCACGCTGCCCCTTATGAATATCTCAAGAAATTATGCTTTGATTTTGTTAAGTTTCATTCTTTTTCCGAAGAGAAGTCCCATAATCTTAGTTTTTGCACCAGTACCATATCACGGTGCAGTGAAGATTTGCAGAGTACATGTATTATGATGTCACAATAGCGTTCAAGCGCATATATATCTGCCGCGCGCGAGCACACTCAACGCGCGCCTCGCTTAGCGGGGAGCTAGCGGGAATTTAAGCGGGTATACCCATCCTATCGGGAAGTAGATCCCGATGCGTAATTTTCGTATCGGGATTTAAGCGATAAAATAGCGGGATTTGTGCGATATTGGATCGTGATTTTGATGAAAAGTACCCAACGGGAAGATGCGGGTCACGCAAAATCTTGTCAAGTTTCTTTTTCCCTGTATTGTACATGTGTATAAATTGAACACAACACAAATCAACACAGCTAAATTTGAACATGTACATGCAAAGGAATGTCTCAATGTTATCAGTGTACGCAATTTGATGTCTGTCTATACAATGTAGTACTGTACTATTTAATTATACAAAAATGGATCTTGATAAAACTAGCATGGGTTGATGTACATATGTAAGTATGTATTTTTATAAGTGCCTGGTGATACAACCATTAATATGACCAGGATTATACATTATCCACTTGGATTTTTTTTGGTCAAATACGTATGCCTACACTACTACAATGTGGATGTTTATGTAACATGGTGATCTATATATATCACGCTATCTTTCCTCAGCTTTGCTTCATAAAGTTAGCTATATCCAGATCACACTTGGAAGTGATACACATATTTGTAGGGATACACATATTTGTAGGCCTACATGTACAAATGGAGTTTGTTCCATCACCTAAACCAACAATGCTTATTTCCTCACTACATGATACATATTGACTATGATTGGCAAATAATTAAACTGTATATAATGTATAGTAGAACTGTATTTGTCACACTTGTTTTACAAGTACATTTATAGACCTAAATTGTATTTTATGGAGCAAAATGTATTGCAGATAAAACGAAATTGTAACTTTGACTACTTTCCATAGGTTTACATGTAGCACAAACTGTCCTTTAGACAATGAATGAAGACTGGGTGCACTAATACGGCATGTACATGTATGCTAAAGAGTCAGACATGATTCATCACATCCAATGTATCCTCTTTTCTATGTGATACAGTACTGACAGGAACCCAAAGCTAATTGAATTACATCCACATCAAAGGGCAAGTCACATTCACAAATGGTTAAGACATGTTGATGTTGTATTACTTTTGCTCTTGACATGTACTTAATGTTCTTGTACCATGTACGGAGGCAGCAATGGATGAAGCCGGATGAGTACTGTAATCACATTTTATATTTTCCAATGTGGTGTAATTATTATTATGAATGACAGCACCGTAAAAACTGAAGGAAAAAAAAATGTCAACAAGATCTTTGAGTTTCAGGAGTTATGATAAATTTTTTTCTTCTTTTTTTTTAGGGGGTGGAGGTTGATAATTTTTATGTTGTTTTCAAAATTTGTAAACTTGAAATGTATCAGTCCTTGGACTGCCTTTGCAGTATTTTCAATAAACAAAACTGAATTGAATTGAATTGAAAATAGTAGCAACAAAACTCATAGAACCTTAAATAGTTGAAAAGATAACACTGCTAACTGAATCGATGTTTTCATAATGCCATTGACACACTGAGGTAAAGTAGTTTTCAAATCGTCCTTGCCATTCCCCAAAGCTGTGATATAGTTTTGGTAAATTTATCTTGTACATTTTGATTTACTTTTGGATCTAATGAAAGATTATGAGATAAAACACTTATCTCTCGCAAAATGAGATCCAAAAGAAAAGTACTTAAATTTGCATTCTATAAACAGGCCTGTGGAGTGGGGTTTGAAAAATAAGCTGAAATCTCTGGAGGAGCGAGCGACCGGGGGGGCGGGGGTAGGGTTGTGGGAGGGGACACTCTGTTCCAGCCGGCATATTTTGTTTTCTTATGAAAACAGCACATAGCACAGTGGTTTATGCTGAATTTTACGTGGCGGCTGAATTTTCTAAGCGGCTAGCTCTTGAATGGAGGTCAACGGTTTGGCACACCCCAAAAAAAAAAAATAATAATAATAATTAAATCAAAAATGATTGACATCTAGACTTAGGCTAAAAAATTAAGATGAAATGAGAGTGTAGATCAGTTTCTTTTTAAGTGTTAATTTTGATTATAAAATTTTTCTATATAAATAATATGTTTAGCGATTCATTTATAATTTGTACAACGTGTTATATATTTAAATGAAGATGGTAATCCCTTGTCAAGTTTGGAGATTTACAACCGAAAGTTTAACCTGAGGTTTCACAGCCTTTGTCCCCAGAATCTGGGATAGAAGTGGCAGTATTGCTATAAGATGGGGGAGTTTCGACAGTCACGAAGTATCATCGATGATATCAATGATGTTCTTTTCAAGAACTTCAGAGTGAATTGAGGCAAACAAGTATCGCGAAGGATGGTTTCAGGCGATTATTTATTGAAAAAGTGACGATCTAAAGACCACATTTAAACGTAGAAATGATCGGAAAAACTTAAATGCTCGCAGCCATTTCACAGGACTGAAATTTTGTATATGGTGGGATACACTTCATCAAAACGAAGCGAAAATAATGGTTTGAAACGGGAATGAGAAAATCATTTTTGAGACTTCTAAATTGATTTAAAAATATCATTTTTATAGATACAATGGTCCAAATTAAAG
>CALNVZ010002974.1:45691966-45729703 GCA_940671915.1 Paracentrotus lividus
TGTTCATTGGAAGGCACAATGGTAGTGTATTTCTTATGCTAAACGTGATCATTCGAGCGTCGTGCATAAATTATTAAATTATGGAGTAAACATTTCTATGTGCAACACGCGCCAATGATGTACAACTTAAGCCATTCTGCTTACCCCTTTGGCTTTGCTAATAGTATGCCCATCTGGCTCTGCTAAATCTGTGCACATCCTGAACAAAATCTTTCATTCAATTTCAAGGTCGTGAACTCTTCCCACCTTTCTGCCAGCCATGCGACAAACTATTTAAATAAAAGGCCTAAATGAGATACATAAAAGCATAGTCTTCACCCTGTTATCAATCTGCGCCTTTCATAATAGTGGAAATCAAGAAGACTTTCGTTACGGAGTCGGAGAGACAATTTATTTTGTCTAAAAAACGTCAAGACTGACAAGAGGAAAAACAGAGCCAGGGAGTGAGGGACATTAAAATTAAAGTCTAACTTTGTGGAATTAGATAAGAGAAACCTGACATCTAAAGCCTACATTATGTTCATTATTTTATCAAAAGTAATTCAATAGTTAAGGGGTCATTCCGGTTCTTACTCTAGGTAAATCTCTGATTTGGTTGGCGTCCAACCGCAGCTCTTCCAGAGTGCGTGCATAGCCGGTACACATCGTCCGGTACTCCGGGCAGGTTGCAATGCCTCTTGTCGATGTATTCGACGTGCCTGTTGCAGGCCCGAAAAAGTGGGATGCACTTGAACATGGCGCTCCTAAATCCTCCTCCGTCTCGATCATATATCCGAGGAAGAAGTCAGCATGTGGATAAAATCCAAAAAATTAAGAAAAATCCACGACAGTAGAGGGGAAATACTTCGGTGTTTTCGCCCAGTTTCCGTTGTTTTCCCGTAATATGCGAACTTACAATGAAGGGCCAATTTAGCTGTGCAAAGATGTCCGCCCAAGTGACGTCACTATACCCACCCACTGAACGCAGTTATGGATCGTCCATCAGCACCAGCAAGGAGACTTTTCCGGGACACGCATCTCCATCTTGCTGCCCCAATAAAATTAGTTTCATTTTGTTTCATTTGCGCTTGTTCTACAAAACCGCTCTACTACTCAAGCATGTGAATAAACCATTAAAAAAAAAAAAATGATTTGTTGGGGGTTGTGAGTACAGAAAATAAAAAGAACGTCACACCCTGTACATTTTGGTCTCTTAGTAAAAAAAAAAAACTCTCATCACTGTTCCCCCATTTATCCCCTCTTTCCATCATTTCGCATTTCCACTTTGTTCACAACAACCAGGCGTGAATTATGGGGAGGGGGGGGGGGCTGGCCTGGACCCACCCCACCCAATTTTTAGAAAAACAAATGGCCCCACAATCTGAAATTTTGCCCCTCCCCACCCCAGACCATTGTAGTTAAAAAAAAAAAAAAATTTATTGACGGATGACCTATATAAGTTGATAGACCTACCCTTACCCCCTTAATTCAACTACTAATTGATGAAATATTTGAATGTCAAAACAGGCCAAATTTTCAGCCTAACCCCCCCCCCCCCCCCCGTCCCCGGCCATGAGAGTAATTTGGCCTATAAAGATATAGAGTCTACAAAAATCTGAAATTCCAATTTTGAGCCCCCCCCCCCCAATGAAATCATGGAACTGCACCTGTATTTTTTTAGTTGCTTTGGAATGTTTTTGAAAGTTTGGAGCTGAGTAAATTGGCGCGGGCTAAACACATAGATTTAAAAAACATGAGTTTTAACGTTTTTATACAATGTCTAGGCATAGCCTAGGCTACTACTGGATAAGGACTCAAGGAGGAGGGACGTATCCCCATCCTCTGCCATGCAGCAAGCTTTGTAGCCCCTACATCCCAAATAACACAACTTATGATATTTTGTTCATTTCTAGATTTTGTTCCGACAAGAAGCAGGCAGAATTAATACATATTTAATTAAAAAAAAAAAAAAAAAAAAAAAAAAAGATAAAAACAATGGCAACAAGATGGCAGAAAGATCAAGCAGCATGACCGTTCCATGGTACTCTAGTTCGATGGAGTTATGTTCTCATTCCTAACTCAAGAGGGAGTATGAAACCAAACGTTTCTGTACACACAATAACAATAAGATTTTTCCAAAATCACGAATACATTCATCATTGTCTATTTGAGGATTCTGACCCACTTTCGATGGGGAAAAGATGGAAGTGGGCATAGGAGGGCCGAGGCCTACTACACACTTTCTCAAGCACCAAAAAGATTTACAATTCATTACTCATATTTGCTCCTCATTATTTTGGCGATGCCATTGTTGTTATACTTTTGTTTTGAATAGACAGGCCCTTAATTGTTGAGAATACTGAAACTAGTATAATGTCAGCAATGATAAACGCAGAATTAGCATGAAAGTATAGAGCCCAATTGCACCATTTACCAGCATTGTCAAAATCAAAATGCATTGTTATGTTACTATCTACTTCTTGTATATCTTTATTAGGCGCGTAATAATAGCTATCATCAGCTACCTTCTACATTAGAAATAATAACCCTTTCAGTATATTGTCATATTTTGTTAGTTTTCTCTATACGAGTGATCTGAACACTGGACATTTTAAGGCATTTTCATCTACAGGAATATAATGTATTGGAAATTAATGCAAGCGCGAACCGCGAGCGAAAATGTTACTCCATGGTAACCAGGAGGCATGGAAGTTTCAGGACTTTTGGAATTCAATTTGGTTATATCTTCTCATGAATATAAAATAAAAGAGCGGGAAAGTGAGTCTAGTGACCTTAAAACGTGACCGTGCGTTTTATAGGGAGAATAATATTCCTCAGGAATATGATTTTATAGTGACTTGAAAAATCAAAATGATATAAAATGAGCGAAATTTGTTCTCGACAATCAATGCCTTATTTTAAAGGTTTCAGTTCATGAATAAAGATCTTTTGTCCAGGCAAGTTATTGGAAAGCAAGTCAATGTAATAATGTAATGCTTAGTTGGGGGCGGTAATATAAAATAATGATGTATAGGCCTAATCTGGTAAAAAGAAGAAAATAAGGGATCGCGAATGTTCAGCGAATGTTTTCTCTATTCGATTGATCTGAAACCGGATATTGTATGCGTTTTCAAATGGTAATCCTCAGGAACACAATTTAATAACTTTATGAAAAACTGATGCGAGCAAGAGACGCGAGCAAAAATGTTGCATTATGTACGTCTATAGTGACCAGAAACATAGAAGTTTAAGATCAATTTAGCACCCTCTAATTTTAAGATCAATTGAAGATGCTAGTACTAGATGTTCCTATGTTTTAGTGCAGTCAGACCGGCCAGACCGACCTCAAACCAACTAACAAACAAACCATCTTGAAATTTTAATTTAATTGTAGTTGGTTTGAGGTCGGTCTGGCCGGTGTGACTGCACTATAACATAGGAACATCTAGTACTAGCATCTTCAATTAGGCGCTCCCTAATTTTAAAATAAAATTGGCGACTCTTAAATTGAAGATTGATTTGACACCCCTAATTTTAAGACCGATTCGGCGCCCCTTAAGTTGAAGACCAATAATTGAACACCCCATTGGTTTTAAGTCTATTCGGCGCCCCCTAAGTTAGAAATCAAATTGGCCCCTAAGTTTAAGATCAATTTGGTGCCCCTAAGTTTAAAATCAATTTGGCCCCTAATTTTAAGACTATTTTTGTGCGCTCTCCCCTT
This sequence comes from Paracentrotus lividus, assembly GCA_940671915.1. Taxonomy (NCBI): domain Eukaryota; kingdom Metazoa; phylum Echinodermata; class Echinoidea; order Camarodonta; family Echinidae; genus Paracentrotus; species Paracentrotus lividus. The sequence continues at coordinate 45,695,667 of CALNVZ010002974.1, forward strand.
ATTTCGGGACAATTTGTTGTTCCTCCCAAAGTTTCACATCAATTTGGCCTCCCCTAAAGGCGGGCTCACACTATGCGACTTGCTGCGTTGCGATTTTTCAGGAAAACTTTAATATTATTTGATACAAACATTCAAACAAGGAAATTTATAATGTAACTTGTGGGTATTCCTATTAATATCAAAATTGAATTTCAAGGCGATTGCGAACCCCCTTCTCTGTATAAAATCTAATTTTTCCAAATCGCAGTGACGTCACTGCGATCTTGCGATTTTAAGGTAATTTGACCTTTACTCCTAATTAAAGACTCGCATTGGAACAAAATTTTGATAAAATTGTTCCTTTACAACTACAAGTTTTACATCTCATAGGAGAACTTTGCATGTTTCAAATGTTGCATTAATAATGCAAACTATCATTTGTTTAAAAAATCGCACCGCAGCAAGTCGCATAGTGTGAGCCCGCCTTAAGTTTAAGATAATTTTGGCGCCCCCTAAGTTTAAGATCACTTTGACGCCCCAAATTTTGAGATCAATATGATGCCCCTAAGTTTAAAGTCAATTTTGCGCTCCCAGACCTCACACTATTTTTGCTTTCACCTCTTTTTTCCCCTTCTCCTTATTCCCCCTTTTCCTCCCTCACTTTTTTTTTTAAAATAAATTTTTGTTTTCCTCCCCATTTCCCCTTTATCTTTCTATGTTTTGTTTTTCTTTATCCTTTTCCTTTTCCTTTTTGGTGCATGTCAGCAAAAGAGAAGGAGGGATAGGGAGCTTCGGGCAGGAGTTCCCTCTCTCTCCGTCTCCTTTGACAGGTTTCTTTCTCTCTCTCTCTCTCTCTCTCTCTCTCACTGTTACTAACTCTCTCTATGTGACCATCTTAATGGCGGATCCTTATTTGAAAATAGGAGGCACAGCCAAAAAAATTCAAGCTTCAACCAGTAGTTAAAAAAATGAATAAAAAGGGAGGGGAGCACAAAAGGCTTGCGCCCCCACTTTGAATCCGCCACTGCATCTCTAACTCGCTCTTTTCTCGTTGTGACTGTCTCTAGCTCTAGCCTATAATCTAGGTGGAGGGTTATTTTATTTGCTGTTACACTAAGCCTGCAGGTGATAGATACATCTTATACGGCGAGACTAGAAACAGGCGAGTGGCCAGTTCCCACTGTTGTGTCAGAATATCGCTTACGTTTAGCATAAAAGCAAAGAAAATAGCTCTGCCAAGACTATAGGCTAGACTGTCTTGAACTCTTGCTCCTCTATGTCTCTTCACTTTGTTTTGCTTCCCTGTACACTCCCCTCCCTTTTTTCTTGCTCACACCTTAATAACTGACAGAATATATCTGTTGTACTTCAACACATCTCTGATATTTATTACATTGCGTACTTGTTGTACCTGTTGATCAGTTGCGGATCCAATGAAACGGGGGGGGGGGGGGGGGGGGTGGTTAAAGTGTTAAATTTTTGGCCCTTTGGCCAATCATAAAGGTCATCAAGTATCGGTCGTAGAGGTAAAGTTTGAGTTGATGAATTATTGGGCTGATCGGGGGTGGGGGGGGGGGGTGGGGGATGATCATGATTGTGGCATTATTGTGTGTTCCTAACCTCCCATCACACTCTTTGGCCCAGGCTGCATTAAGCTACTTGATCCAGCTGAGAAGACAAATGACATACAGACTTGTTCAGTTTTTGCAAAGTTCTATTATTCTTATATAAATTTTGTAAATCTCTGTATCGATATACATGAAACAAAATAAAATATTTTCAATTTAAAAATACATGTATACACAATGACATATAAAAAATCCCTCGTTTTGAATATTACAATTAAAGGCTTAAGCAGTAACTTTCAGTTTGTGCTTATAAAGTTTCATTTTTAGGGTTTTACTGAGAAAACTCTATAGAACAAGGTTCTTGGGAACAGGAAATTTTGCTTGTTATATTTGTTTATCTTCTTATATCAGTAATCAATAAACAATAGAAAACAATAGAAATTGAATTAACTTTGAATGGAGAAATATCTTGCTATACTATGTATCAGGTATTTCATTTTATGGACAATTCCACCGTAACTGACATTACAAAAACACAATTACTATTTAATCTTATTTTTCTGACTCCTAAGAATGCCCATTAAGAGAGTGGATTGTGCAACAATATCCTAGACATAACGTGTAGGACAATTTATTTCGTCTTGTCAATTTTATAGTAAATTCACAACGAGTCCAAGTCACAATATCCCTTATGTTTGCAAAAAAAGAACAGCATTGATCTATGCCCTGTAACATAAAGAGTATATTTGAAACAATCATTCTTATTGGTTATTATCAATTGATCCTAACTTTTCATGTTACAGGGCACTGGTGTTATTTTTTGGATTGTTCTTAAAATTATTAGGACTGTTTCCCATATGGAAATTTAAGGTCTGTCGTCTTTCGATTGATTGGATTCTGACAGAAATTATTAAATCAGATATGTTTATTTATGTCTGGAACACCTTAAATGTCACCATACAAAAGACGCAACAGAGATTTCAACCTGGGCCTGATCCATGTCAGTTCATGTGTAAATGCACATGAAAATGTGAATGTAAATGTTGTCAGATAGTGCACGTTACTGCTTAACCAACATTTCGTATCCCTGCATTTCTCTGAGTACCAAGTAGTCCCAACATGAAGATTGTCCATCGAGCAAGGCTTAGCACACCATTCTTGTTCCCTTGGATAGAGCCTTCCATATAAAGACCAATCCCACATTGAGTCACAAAGCTGCAACACACTTAACTTTTACTTCTCACAGATTCAGCATTACTTCTTTACAACGATTAATTCTATTCCAAGAAATGTCACTGCAGTGGAGAATTTGTGGAGAAGTTTTTGAATGCTGGAGTTCAGATCTTGCAAAGACAGTGTGGTAGTCAAGCAATGGAATCCGTCTCATATTAAAAATGGAGAGTCCAGTTCACATAGATAGTTAAAAGCTCCATCCACATCGAGAGTTTGAATTCAAATTCACATTCAAATTGAAAGTTTGAAGTAGTCCCATTCACATTGAGAGTTTGAATTTGAGTCCCGGTGCTGCTTTGCTATGGAATGCCCCAAACCAGATTTGTTTATCAGTATCAGTAAACTGACCGTCACCTTCCATCCTGAAACATTCAACGAGAAAAAAAGAAACATGTATGACCTTATAACTTTACCATTCTTCTTACAAATGAAAGAAGAGAACATGTAATCAAAAGTGTGATCTAACAATTTAAGAAAGAGTTGAGATGACAAAATTATTGAAATAGATCTGATGCAGACTTACCAAAACAAACCCTTTGTATTAGCCAATCTTTACTGATAATCACAAAGTTGTAAATTGGAATGTATTTACTGGTATGAATTAATTGTAAACATTATTAGTTTGGGTCCTTAGACCTTTATATAATGTACATTTAAATGCCTTTTTATACCAAATGAAATAAAAAAATAAATAAATTTATAAATGTAGGATGAGCAGGGATTTCAAACTTTAAAGTTGGGATCTGAAAATATTTATTTGCTACAATTTAAAATTTCCTATAATTTTAAGATACAGCTCTATCAAAAATGACATGACGGACTGGTTACTCACTTATTTTCAGTGAAATTGCCATCGAATACGGCTCCATTGCCGAATGTATATCGTCCCTTGCCGTGAAACTGATTGTTAACAAACTCTCCTTCATACACACTTCCACTGGGATGCGATAGTTTTCCTTGTCCGTTCATTTTATCCGCCGTCCATTGTCCTTCATAGCACAGTCCTTCAGGTGTAACATGAACTCCTTGACCATTACGCTCTATCGCTCCATCATCCGTCTTCATATAATCACCCTCTATTCATGAAAAGAACGTAGCACTAAATTAATTTTACAACTCAGGAATAAACCTTTAATTATGCACATTTTTTAAAGAGAATGAGCAAAAGAAATTGACTCGTGTAATGGAGTATGTAGGACAGATTTTAAGCTCTCATCTGAATTGAAGAAGGGTTGAATAATAGATTTCTACATGTGTGTTTTTTTCTTTCTTTTTTTATTACAGAACTCTTTTATAGATATTTGTTCAATATCTGTTCTCTTTTACATTGTAGGAATTGTTTATTACAGATTCAAAGACAGTTTGAACCTATTGAATATTTTGTCATATAAGAATTTGACTCATTCAAGGAAATAAATGACACAGAGGCTATGAATTTAACTCTGAAAATATTTCTTTAAAAAAGAAACCCTTTCTGATACTGACCATATCTGTCTCCATTTGGAAAGACAAAAACTCCTCGGAGAAGTGGAGCTTTTTCTTCTTCTTTCACCTCTCCCTTCCTTCCTCCTCCTTTGGCTAAAATAAAGAACAAATAATACAAGATTCAAATACGCTTCACAGTAATATCAATAATAATCCATCTATGACTTTTCTTTAAGAAAATTAACCATAAAAAAAAACCACTACAGCATCTTTTGTAAAAAGTCTAAATTTCATTCTCTATCAATAATTGCAGATCCAAGCCCTAATTTCATTACGGTACTTTAAGGGCAAGGCGATTTTGCCTTAATTTCTTTAGGTCTTTGGAGGAACTTTGTCCACTTCAATTTCATTCAGAAAGAAGAAAACATGAAATTTATATAAACTTCCAATCTGATCTTTAGCATCTAGGATTAAGAATACATAAGAATGAAATTGAAAGCCAAAAATATTGACAAAATTTTAATTAAAAATTTAATGTTAATTTGCAAGCCTCAATAGGCCTAACAGTTAGTCGATGTTGTCATTTGTGTAAAAAGTCCCGACTTCGATGCTAAGTGAATAACTTCACCGACATGGGCACATTTATTACCAGAATGACACGAACACAGGACTTTGTCTCTATTCTTAATTTATATTATTGAAAATCACTAATAAGACTCGACTTGTTCTGAAATAAAAAAAAATAAAAAAAACATTTCAAGAGATTTTTGGCATGACATGTGATAGTCTATATTAAAAAATTCTTTTGAGTATCAGGAACAACATGGCATAATCTGGTTATAAGTCACCAGTCCATTCACTCCCGTTCATTTCGTCAGTGGCGGAGACATCGTTCCACGCCATTGCATTGACTTTGTATGGTGGTGTCACCATAATTCGCGCAGAACCTTAGTTCGCGCACGACGGATATCTCAAAAAGTAATAAATATCGTGAAAATCTGATAGCACCATCAGAGAGAGGGACCAAAAATTGCATAAGATCCAAACTTTCGTCACGGTATGGTGTATCGAATTGTGAAATTATTGACCAAACATCGGAAAATTGCGTGTCCGTTGCGAAAATTTCGATATTTTTTACAAGGGTCTGGAAATCATCATTTTCCGAGTTAATGTCATAAAATTGTGAGATGATATTAATATCATCTTATTCTATGAAATTTTGACTTACATTTACTGTTATTCCCTTTCCTTAGACTGATGGAATTTCTTGATAAATCTTTGTCAAACGCCCGTGCGGGAATTAAGGTAACACTGTTTTGTTGACTTTTTCAGCAGAATGCGCGATCGTTCGATCGACATAGAATTTTGAAATCGCGATATCGTCGAAACCCTTTGACCTAGTTCACTTCTTCGGTCGGCGATTCGGAGTTTAGAATTTTGCCGTTTATTTGGTATTTATAGTTTTCGTTGATTTTGTGTAAAACCTGAAATATTGTTGATTGAATGTCACATTTTGTATAATTTTTGAAATTTGCGCGAACTATGGTCTCCCCATCATACACAGTGAGCGAGCAGAGAGGAGACAAATTGGCGGATATAGCCAACAACATAAGCATACGGACTACAAGAATACACAAACATGTTTTGCTATGTTTCAGGTCTAATAGGACGCAGACATAGAGAGCTAACATTAGATCTTCCAGTCAACCTTGCCTTCAATACTCCACCAGCTTGACCAGGAGGGAGCCGAAGTGCGGCAGATGCGGCAGCCGGCATGCTGGGGCAGCAGTAAGTTAGACCCACCAGCCCCATGGCATCAGGGCAGCTGTGCAGAATTTAGTTTGGATACACTTTTCAAAACCGCCCAAAGCTGGGATTCAATACGAAGCTAGCTAGATACCAATAGGACACATACACATACCTGGCATTTTCGTCAATTGATCTTTTTCTTGTTATAATTGTCCGATTCTCAAACTCCGACCGACGAAGATTCTTTTTTTCCTGATCACAGTTTATTTTGGTATCTCGGCTTTACTGGATACGGACGTAGATGGCGTTTATTGTGTGTGCTTTTGATTTAATTCATTTTCTTCTTTTTATAACTAAACATTTTTATTTTTTTTTTGGGGGGGGGGGGGTCACCATATTATTGATGGGTAAAATCTACTAATACTATTGATTCAATATCAATTAGTTATGTTATTATAGCTTCTACCTTTAATCATAATATCCACAACAATGATGATTGAAAGCTGAACTATTTCATCTTGCTCATCAACAGTTTCTCATTAAAATAATAATTGCACTCTAGAAATAAAATCAGAGTTATTACATGTTTCTTCATCTTTGCATAAATAAATGCTAACGTTCCCCCCCCCCCAAGAAAATATGAATGAAATATCAATTGCAAAATGCATGGCTCTGATCCATGTATCTATACAGAACAAAGTTTGCAGAATTCATGCTCTCTTTCCAACCATACATCTGCAATCTATTTCGGGGATGTTATATAATACGAAACATACATATTTGTTTATTACATTGATTTTGATCTTGAATTTTATTATTTGTGGGTGTAAAACAGACAGACGTATGGGCTTTAGACTATGTTTCATTATTTTTTATAGACTGCCAAGTCCTTTAAATTAAAAAAAAGTTGAAAGCATGGACATACAAACACATTTCACAAAATATTCATATTTCTTGATAAAATTCACAAATTTATTCATATCAAATTTGAAAAAAAATACAAGTTCATTCATGGCAAAATATTATATAGTTTTCAAAAATATTTAACACTGTGAAATCAAATTGTGATGAGGCCCTAAAATTAGAATAACTAGTGAACAGTTGAAACTTAAGTATCATATAAACTGTCTTGATATTGAGATGATTATCATACCAGTATTTCTCATTAAGATATCATGTACATGTTTTTTTTACAGATTGCTTTTCTGACGGATTTCATAGAATTAACACACCATACATTAACCATTATCACTATCAATATATCTTATCTTGTGGTATTATTAATCAATTCCATATGCTGTCTTTTAAAAAGAATCTCTTTCTATTTTTGTCTTTAAATAACAAGTTTGCCATAATAGGAATTCCTGCAGTATGACATATAAATGTAAAGTAATGTTATAATATTAAAATAACAATAGTAGGACCTAAATATATCATATCTAATAAATAAAATAATGGGCTGTTATATATCAATATTACTTCATAAAACTAATTTGCACAGATTCTTATTGCCCTAGTATTGGTTAACAATATGATATATTTAATTACAGATGAATTAACTTCTAGCTTTTCTGTAGAAATGCATTTACAAACTACTCTAGTATCTACAAAATTAATAAACATAACATTAAACTAAAAAAAAACACAGAAACAATTATAAGTTTAGCTTGTGCATAAAATGCATTAATTGATATACAGATATTTACCAAAGTATACTTACTACTATTATCTTTATAAAACAGCATTTGTGATTTTCTAAATCCCACTAAAAAAAATTCATGATTTCCAAAAATAAGCACACCACTCTTTTCTCTTCTGCATTTTTATACACTACAAGAAGATGTACATATATACATATTCTTAGATTAAAAACCTATATGCACAAAATGAATTTTCTCTTTAAGTTGTAGATTTCCTCTAGAATGAAACAAACCTTTTTAAGTTCAAAACTTAAAAAAAAAAAAAAAAATTGGACAAAGGTTCAAATCTTTCCAAGACTTCAGCGATATAGTTTTTGGGAAAACTAACAAGAAACATGAAAATTGTTTGAAATAGATTTGAAAGGTGAATTTCTATAAAAATATGTGTGAACTTGTTTTATGAAAATACATGTTGACTTCTTTTGATGTGTATGGGTCTAAACATAATTAAATTATTGACAATTTCAAGTAGATATGTTTCATATAGCTTTCAAACATGACTGCCACCCCGCTAAATTCATCCGATGGATGGGGAAAGCCTTTAACCCAATCACCAACCAACCAATCTAGGCTACATGTCAGTTCCGGTATTGGACAAAGGATGGCTATTGAGTTTATAATCTGTCATGCTATTCAGAGCATAAACATCTTATATTAGATATAATCACTGATTGGTCTAGAACCCAAGTATTTTCATAGAAAAAAATGAAGTGTCCTGACACAAAGTATATATTCACACAGGAACATGATTGGCAGTCGATAGGTGAGCTTCATTTGACCTATACTTGAATGGCCTACAAGTATGGCAGTTTTGTGAAACACAACCTTGCTTTACTATTCAAGATATTTATATAACATTAAAATATGATTACCGGTAATGTACCAACAAATAGAAACAAAATCATTTTAGTCTTTGGGTACTCAGTATTCACACACAAACTTCTATTCACAGAGAGAAGAAATTATTTACATTTTACAAAATCTGATGCACAACTATTTTGCATTTCCACCGTTTACATTACATGTTAAGTATTATGAGGGAGGTAGCGCAAAACAACAATTTACAAACATATTTTACATACATGATCATACAAAGATTTACCATTTTTCCTGGACATTTTAACAGACAGCAAGATATTGTGACAAAATGGATAAATAGGACATCTTTATGGACATATTTTTAGTCACAGTGAAGCTGAAGCTCACATATAACTTCTTGAAAGATGAATATAGTTACGAAAGTTCTTCATGGTTGAAGTTTGAAGGGTTAATAATCTATCTTGTTGTTGAGGTTTCAATTCATTTCATTTGAATAAAATCCATTTCAATGCAATTCATTTCAATTTAATTCAATCCAATTCAATTCAATCCAATTCAATTCAGTTAAATTCTATCATACCAAATCTAATACAATTCATTTCAAGTGTATACATAGTACCGCCTGAGATCAACGTCACAGCTGATTGAAATCGATTGAGTGCAGTTGATCTCGGGCGGTACTGTGCTGAGGTTGGTTAAGCCTGCATTTACCCGACGATAATTTCAAACCAAGAATAGAGAGATTGTATTATTATACACACGTAGACCAGTCTCCCCTTTCTAAGCCAGTTCGGACAATAGCTTACTAAAAACTAAAGTTGGCATTATAATAACATGACACCCTGAAATGAATGAAATGCAAGATGCTAAAGGGGGGGGGGGGGTTTTTCACGAGACCCACAAACGATTTGCAAATTATGCTTTTATTGCATGAAACTATTGAATGATTTAACTTCGACATTCTATCCTTCACAAAACGTTCGTGTGTCTCAAGTAAACTACCCTTAACCCATTGAGGACTGAGCCCGAATATATTTGGGCTGAGGTCTATGGGAAATGTGTGTTATAGCCAAATCAGCTCCTCTCCAACAGGTTAAGCAACCGGTAAGGTAAAGATGAGACTTGGCTGCAGTCTGGGCCTTCTAATTGATGGTAGTAGCTCAAGTATCCATGTTATTCATAAAACTTTGAGATTCATGACTGAATGGTTAACTAGCACACTGTTTCATCCTATACATGATCATAATCCCCCTCTCATACTCTCCAGTCGTTATGAACGTTAACCCATAGATTTTCCAAAGGTCAAAATGAATCACTTTTTGATCCTCAAATTGGCAAAAATTATATCTTTATTTTACTCCAGCAACATTAAACAAAAATCAAATTCATAGTCAATAACACTTTTCTAATGAAAATTGCAAAATGCATAAAAAAAATTGCCAATTTGCATGTAAAAATAGCGATCACTGATTTTTCTTTGCGTTGCAATTTAGAGATTTCAATGATTATTTTAATTTAGACTGTTCTAATTCAAGAACCATTTAATATACAATGGAAGAAATTAATCCTTTTAGGCCAGTGATTTTTACTCTTTCTGTTGATATGTAATTCATAATTCATGATATTCTAGTTTCAAAGATACTGCCTGAGCGTCACTAAAAGAAGACATGCTGGAGATATAAAGGATGCAGACAGGGATATGTCGGCCTAAATCAACAAATGAGTCTCCAGAATTCAATTTTAGAATATACATTTTATACACAATCGTTGGCTACACCTACCCGTTTGAATTGTGCATTCAATCCCAGGCCGCATCGTAACAAATGATGTTAAAAGATAGGAGTTGTTGCTACTCTGTTTGGCGTTCAACAAGAAATCGATTGAGCAAAGTCGATCTGGCGCTGCTCAGTGGCTGCCAGGACCACGATCAATCGGGGAAAATTTCCACTTTGGACAATAAAATTTTTGAGTTTTTTTTTTTAAAAATACCACATTAGTGAAGGAGTAACTCAAAGATACTTATGTTTTTATGACACATCTATGATTTTCAGTTGTCTTCTGATAAGTCACCATCATCTTGATTTGGAGAGTTTCACTCCAAAAGGGATTAAATCCAATTGTGTAAATTCAGAGAAAGGGCGTTTGATTAGCGGATTTGTACAGGTGTCTACGAAAGTTAGATAATGAAAAAGGTGCACTGAGTTATGGTCACCCTTCAAATTTAAATTAATACTTCCGTTCAATTATAGGTACCGATCTGAACAAGGATAAGGGACCTGTTGCATAAACCTGCTACATGTATTATTAAAACTTTTCATCAATGGTAACTTTCATGAAATACTGCATTTTGATTGCCTGCTGAGCAACGTTATCATGGTAGTTACCACTGACGGAAAAGTAACCAGAAAAGTTACTGTTTTTTGTAATTGCATCCTGATTTCGATACTGTAATTGTGGAAATATTCGCGGTACATTAATTTTTGCGGATTTCACGCAAAGATCGGCAGGTGCAGCACACATTCCAGAACCTGTGAACATTCTTTGAGGCAGCTCAGCGTGAAAAATTTTAATCGTGCGAAAATAGAAACACCGAATAAAGTACCTCACTTTTGATCAATGGTGGATTTAGTCCCTTTTGGAATTAAACTCATTCATACCTGACTGCTAATATGGTTTAACATCTTTTTGTTTGCAGCATGGAGATTTTCATCATCACCTGCATGCAAGATGTATGGTGAGGAGACAAATTGAGATGCGGTATATTGCTGAGGCATTCCCACGTTATTACCGACCTCGATGTGAATTTCGTCCCCGTGCGCCATGTCATAACGACTCATAGGCAGCAAGTCTTGGTGTAGAAGATTTAACTCTGATTCTCCAGTATGCACGCTCTTGGATAGGTGGTACATTCGTACAAGCCTGTATGAGAGATATGAACACATGTGTGTCAATTGATATGAAAGAGTCGCTCGGGTTCTGTGACATTTGACCTTAAACCATATTATTCCAAAATCTAGTCAGATTGTATACCTGTGGTGGTACATACTATTATCAAGTTTGAGGTTTGAGGAGCGGTTCTTGAGATATTGCAGGAACAAGGGTTATGTACCAGAAATTTCATAAATTGATGATGTCAATTAAGAGATTTCGATGATTCTTTTCATTAAACTGTGCTAATTCAAGAACCATTTAATGTACTGCACAAGAAAAACAAAATTACTTTTTTTGGGACTAATAGATCGATTTTAAAAAAAGAAAAAATGTACCAGTAACATCAAAATATGAATCCTGGAGACTAATCGGTTGCTTTGAGCAGGCGGGTCATATGATAAACGTAAAAATTGTATTCTCAATTTACCTCTTTGGTTCCTTTAGAAGTTTTGCACAGTACTTTCTCAGCTCAGATACGTTCTGGACGACGTGTATTGTTCCTTCATGTATACACTTGCCATTGTAGACAAACGATAGGTGCGCATGCTCCTGAAATCCTCTTCCAATATCAATCTCAGTCAAAGGCTTCAGTTTACCTGACAAAGGATAAGAAAAGCAGGGTAAAAACGGACATGTAGGTAATTATGGACATGGCGGAAATGTTCATTTTTAAACACAATATTCACAACACATTTGTAAACCTGTGCCAATTTCAATGGACCTTATGCTTGGGGGTAATAACGGACCTGCATGATTCTGGAATCCTCTACCGATATCAATCTCAGTTAGGGGCTTCAGATTACCTGATAAGGGAGAAAAACAGTATACCGTCGACTCCTGTTATGAAAAGATTCCATTATAACAAAGAGATTCTCCTAGTAACCATTTCAAACTTGTGTATATATGTGTCTATAAGCCTATGTAATAATGATATTTTATGATAACAAAGTCATTGGCTTGCCCCAAGCACCTTGTTTTTAACAGACTTGACTGTACTATTGTAAAAATATTTCTACTTCTCAAGAAACGTTCATTTTTAAAGTGAAATTACTGTTTTAGTCATGACATTGAAATGTGGAATACACTGCCTAAAAGTGATTTGGAAAGGTTGATAACAGTTCACCTATAAAGCATTATTTTGTGCTCGAGGTTTTGGAATCTTCAAAATGATAAGAAATTAACCCAATTCAGCTTGAGTAACATGCACTTACACAGAAATGCATGTGGCCATGCGTTTTGAATTGGGCCAGTTTCGCGTGACATGATTTTGCAACATGAAAATTGTGTCTTTTTTATTTGAATCTTTTTAACTTCAAATACTACACCCATTATACATAAAATTATATATTTTCTGAAAGGAAACTAACTGAGGATTCCAGAAAAGCTCTTAAAATTGGCATTGGGTGTAAGCATTAGAAGTTATGGAAGCAAACATACCTGAAAACCATGGCAACAAAGACCAAACTTTGAAACAGGAAAAAAGTAGTATTGGTGTACGCTACATCTTTAAAAGTGGCATTTTTTAATTCCTCTCATTCAGAGCTTTTCAGATATATATAACATTCCAGGGTCTAAGGTTATTAAAATCATTTTGCGCAAGCCTCATTATTCATAATTTTCACAATGGAATATTTCTAGATAAATTATCATAAAAATGTATTATTTGCCAAAATAAATTTTTAAAACACTCATAATTATTCAGGAAATAGAAAGAAAACTAACTATTAACAAATGGATTCTTAAAAGATAGATTAAGAATATAAAAAAATGCATCCTCTGGAACCAAACTGGTATGTGATGTGAATCTCATCATGATAAAAATGACCATGTCAGGTGTTACATGAAATAAAACAAAACAATAACAGTAAAGTAATTTTTTGGCATCAATTATACAATCAAATTTAATTCTACAGTGTATTTATAAATCACTACCAAGGTGTATATCTGCCAGGTTGTACTTTCTCTCTTCAAATTTTCCATAATTCTCACCCATTGTCTGCATGATAAAATCACAATAATTAATTGTTTATTTGTTAATTGGTTTTCAGAGATGCCAAGTAAAAAAAAAAAAAATTGCGCGAGATCATTCACATCGTGTTTGAAAGCGGTGCGCATGCGGCGCGCATTACCACATGTGCGCGCGCGCAGTAGTAATTTGTACACAAAGGAGGCACGCGCGCACGCTACACATGTTTTACTTAGCAAGCTATCTTGCATATAACGATCGCTTGCTTGAAAACATCGCATTCGCAGGGATTGATGCGCGACAAAATTGCAGATAGGCCCATTTAGGGTTTTGAGAATCCAAAATGGTAAAAAAAATCTATAATAATGCTACTTTTTCTCATTTTGCGTGAGAAATGGGGTGTTCTGCGTGAGATCGTGAGACGGACCCGAAATGCGTGAGACTTGGTAGCTCTGGGTTTTATTGTTTTACTGAAGAAATACGATGAATGAATATTTTCCTTTCTATATATTTTATATTCAAACAATCTCTTAAGTCTCAAAAGTAACCTTAACTGAAGTATTTATTACACATCGCTTAGAAAAAGACACTAGCTGTTAGCTCGCATGATCATGCAGCCAGGTATGTTGCTCTTGGGCTTCATTAGTGAAAACTAATTAATAATTAAGCTTAATTACACTATATTTTAGTTGAAGTTAATCTAAACTAAATATCATCATGATGAATTTTTTATAAAAATCCACAATTGCCTGATCTATGGTGACTGCAGTCCATCAATGTGCTTCCAGTAGAATTTGCACCTCCTGATCCTCCACCTCCTGATCCTCTTTCACCCCACTCATGTTGCTAATTAACCACTAATTAGGAAAAAATCAACATTATTTTTGAAAACTTTTTGGAATGACTGTATTCCTCTCACCATAAGCTTTATTTTGACCCAAAATACAACATCATAGCTCGTATATCAGCTGAGAAAATGAAAGGAATGTACCCGAAAGTGTCGCGCAGATGTCACAGATCCACCTATTTACTGGCCCAATTCAAAACGCATGGCCATGTATGGGGCCCCACAAAATGTTCGGGACTCAAACATATCAGTTCTTTTGTAATATTTTGGGTCATATTATGACTATAAGGGCAATTGAAGAGCAATGTTTTCTAGTGGAGCTTTTTATTATGGTACTCCTCCCAAATAGCATGAAAATAACAGGAAAGCTCACAATAATTTTCTTTATCTTTCCCACACCTTCCCACTACACTAGATTCCCTTTAAAGCTAATCTAGTGTTGTAGTCATGAGATTGAATTGCAGAAGAGATGGGAAATGTTGATAACAACAGAAGAATTATTTATTGATTTTGAGGTTTTGGAAGCAAGAAAATGATAAGAAATTTACCAAATTCTTCTGAGAGTTTACATGCACTGCACACAAAAATGCATGCATGGGACTACATGTACATGTGCTCACATGTTCAGGACCCGAACATATCAGCTTTTTATGTCATATTATCAAAATGAGGGCATTTGAAGAGCAATCCTTTTCAGTGGACCTTTCTACTATAAAAATAGATTCTCTTTAAGCCACAATGTCCACAACACATTTGCAAACCTGCGTTTATTTCAATGGACCTTATGCATATGTCATAATCTAATTGCGCCCTCCCTCGGAGGACATATGTAAACGGAGTTGTCAGAGATGTGCCAGCTGCTTATCACAAAGGCGTGAAACTCATGCCAGCCTCAGCCCCCAACTATAGAGGGCTATGACGTCAATGCATAGGGTCTATGCAAGAAAGATTACTTCTATTTCTTTTCTTTTAGTAATAATACTAGATGTTACTCAAGACTTCTTCTAATATGTGACTCATCATATCAAAATCAGACACAAGTCGCCAGAAAAGACTCAAAGATATCTGCAATATAATCCATTTTTTAAATACTTTCCCATTACCTTACTATTTGTAATCAATTTCTTTTTTTACAGAGCACACATGAAACATTGAAGATTCAGAAAATCAAAAAATATTATCCCCCCAAATTAGACATTTTAAATTATTTTGCTGATTTCCTCCAACCTTTGCTGAGTTTGCTCGGCGACTTGTGTCTGATTTTGACGTGATGCATCACATATGATCAACATATGACTTGCCTACCAACTGAAGCTTTCTGTTTTCTATTAATGTTACTTTGACGAATCATGCACACAAATACTATGACAGTCATATGAAAGTCGAAAACATTTTCAGTCATCTCCTCTTTATGATCTATTATTTTTAACCCTCATTAGTCATTTATTTCTAGGTCAATGCTATTTTTTGGTTTTATTAATATCCACTTGGTCTAACAGCAGTTGGTCCAAAGCTCTGTTTGTCTAATATCACTTGGGCTAAACCCATTCATCTACCAATAATTTGGTCTAATTCTCAATAGGTCTAATGACCTCCTGTTCTAATTGCCAATTTTTCTAATAGGCTAATCATCAAATTGAATTTTTGCCTAATTCCCAAATATATATTTGGTCTATTAGCAGTTTGTTACAGGAATTGACCAAATAGTGGTAGACCAAGTGGACATTACACGAAAATGGGCATTAGACAAAATGGAAATTAGCTAAAGTGGTAAACAGGGAAACTGCTTATTAGACCAAAATGTAATTTGACGAACTGGTTGTAGACACAATGAAATTTGACCATGAGGGATGAGACTAAACAGGCATTTAATAGTCAAAGTGATTTAAGACTAAGTGGCCATTTACTGTCTCTAAAAGTGTTGTCACCCTGTCTGAGTTTGAGCAAAGATGGACAAACGGAATGTGAAATGTTATGGTTAGCACAAAGTTATCCTCGAACTTGGTCAACAGCCAAGTAAGAGACAAAATGAGAATGGTTGTGATCAGAGCAAACTCTGAAAACTTACATGATTGGGAGTCCATTCTTGCTCAACTTCATGACAATGTGATGCGGCTCAATGAAGTGAACCTTCGTAGAGTCCATCAGGATTTTTTTTTGGGCTACCAAAGATTTTTGCCGATTCTGCCGAAGCCTGAGAAAACTAAACCGGTGGTCATGGGGGTTTTAAGATTGCTAAGAATGTACTCCAAAATGGCCTGATGCTTTAGTGATCAGAGCAAAATTTGAAATTTTCCATGATTGTGTGTCCATCTTTGCTCAACTTTGGGACAGTGTAACGCAGGCTTTACTGTCAATGTTATAATTATTAAAGCTTACCGTGTCTTTTCACTAGGTCTTCAATCCAAGATGGAGGTTCAGGATGAGCATTAAAATGACGAATGAAAAAGCGCTCACTCTTCTCTCGTTCCTCCTCTTTAATCTCGCTTCCATTGAGCAACTTGATGTTGGGCAAACTGTTAAGAGAAAAAAATACAATTGGTCATTTGTAAGTTATGAATGACTTTACGAACGATTAATGATCAGTTCTTGCAATAAATCATAGACCATGTGATTAGTATAGCATTTAAAATTGTGTTCCAGTCGTTCGTAAAGTCGTCGATAACTTTTAGAATGATTCGGTGAAACACTACCCAGATGTCTTTAGGTCTAGTGGACTTACATGTAACAGTCCCAGACTATTGATTACAAATAAAAACAACAAAAAAACAGTCCTAAAAATCTTGTATCAGAACCATTTATAAGTAGGGATGACCACTAAAATTTGAATTTGAGAAATTCCAGTCACAACACACATCACACAGAAGCACCACTTTGAACCTGCTGTAGTTTTCTTCACATAAATAATTTTAACTTGAAAAGATGATCCCCTGCTGAGGTAGCCTCTTAGGAAATCAGGAAGCAAAATGATCAAGCCAAAGGGACAATTTGAAAGCTGTTTTTTATTGAAAATTTGGCTATTTCTCTGCCTGTGTGTTATTGAGTAGGCTAGTGCATGAGTTATTATATGCATAGTAAATGCATGGGTGAATGCATCCGCACAGTGAAGTGGAAAGTGTTCTAGCAGCTCTATATGTCTGTGTGGTCATCCCTATTATATGATTATCTGGATCAAGATCAAAGATGAAAAGTTTGTTTCATCAAAATATACATTATAAGGCCACCACACACCATATGACTCACGACTGACAGACTTTGGATCTGAAATAGCTAAGCGCGTATATTTTGCAACGCGCTATGTTATTGCATATACAGGGTCAGTCAGTCATGGGTCGTATGGTTTGCGTTGGGCTTTACATGTCTGTATATTCATGGATACTAGAAAAATTCCACACACTGAAGCCAAAATCTAGATGTTGCTTTAAAGGAGTTCCTCTTAAATTCCTTTGTTGATCAAAACATTCAAGTAACCTTGGCAACCTCACCTTGCTACCAACAGTTTCCTCCTTTCATCTAAGGCAAGATTATTCAGGAATGGCACTCCCTATTAGAAAAGAACAATCATAGAGATAACAAGTGGATTAGTAAATTACGCGATGCGCAATATATGTCCCCGCCGATAATGTAAAATTCCCATTATATCACGATTAGTGCTATCACATAAGGCAAACGGAATCGAAATCGTGTAAAAATGGCGAAGAAATAGCATTTTGTAGCCAATGTACATTATAGGTGAAAGTCAAGGTCAAAGGTCAAAGGGGTCAAAAGTCAAAATTCTGTGAAGAGTTTCGTAGTCCTCAGCTAGTGCTATCACATAAAGCAAACGGAATCGAAATCGGATGAAAAATGGCGAAGGAGTAGGATTTGGTAGCCAATTAACAATATAGGTCAAAAATCCAGGTCAAAGGTCAAAGGTCAAAATTCTGTGAGAAGAAGTTTGTAGCCATCACCTAGTGCTATTACATAAAGCAAACGGAATCGAAATCGGATGAAAAAATGGCGAAGGAGTAGCATTTTGTAGCCAATTAATAATATAGGTCAAAAATCAAGGTCAAAGGTCAAAGGGGTCAAAAGTCAAAATTCCGTGAAGAAGTTTTGTAGTCCTCACCTAGTGCTATCACATAAAGCAAACAGAATCGAAATTGGATGAAAAATAGCGAAGGAGTAGCATTTTGAGCCAATTAATAATATAGGTCAAAATCAAGGTCAAAGGTCAAGGGGTCAAAAGTCAAAATTCCGTGAAGAAGTTTTGTAGTCCTCACCTAGTGCTATCACATAAAGCAAGCGGAATCGAAATCGGATGAAAAATGGTGAAGGAGTAGCATTTTGTAGCCAATGTACAATATAAGTAAAAGTCAAGGTCAAAGGTCAAAGGGGTCAAAAGTCAAAATTCCGTGAAGAAGTTTTGTAGTCCTCACCTAGTGCTATCACATAAAGCAAGCGGAATCGAAATCGGGATGGAAGAAATGGGTGAAGGAGTAGCATTTTGTAGCCAATGTACAATATAAGTAAAAGTCAAGGTCAAAAGTCAAAGGGGTCAAAAGTCAAAATTCCACGAGGAAGTTTTGTAGTCCTCACCTTGTGCTATCACATAATGCAAACGGAATCGAAATCGGATGAAAAATGGCGAAGGAGTAGCATTTTGTAGCCAATTAACAATATAGGTCAAAAATCAAGGTCAAAGGTCAAAGGGGTCAAAAGTCAAAATTCCGTGAAGAAGTTTTGTAGTCCTCACCTAGTGCTATCACATAAAGCAAACAGAATTGAAATCGGATGAAAAATGGCGAAGGAGTAGCATTTTGTAGCCAATTAACATTGTAGGTCAAAAATCAGGGTCAAAGGTCAAAGGTCAAAATTCTGTGAAGAAGTTTTGTAGCTATCACCTAGTGCTATCATATAAAGGAAACGGAATCGAAATCGGATGAAAAATGGCGAAGGAGTAGCAAATTGAAGATTTTGATCACATACGGACGCACGGACGGACGGACGGATGGACGGACGGACGGATTGACGGACACACACACACACGTACGGAGCCCGTTTCATAGTCCCCTGCTCGAACTCGTTCGGCGGCGGGGACAATAAAACAAGTCCTAATTTCAATGAGGACTTAATTCACTTCAACAGAAAGAGTGTAAAAACCTTGTACACACATCAAATTTCAAGTGAAAGGTACCCTAAGCTATAAAATCAGGGTTAGGGGTATAGATTTTTTGCTGACAAAATCTCATATTTCAATCTGCATTTTTCAGTACAAGGTCCCCAATTTTGAATAAAATATATGGTGTTACTGTTTGCCTTCTTTTCAATTTTATTTAATAAACATATTATCTCACAGACAATGTTTTGGATGAAAGACTTTGGATGAAATATCAAAACTCCAAAGTAAAGGAAGTAAGAATTTGTATTTAATAAGTGAAAAATAAAAAATTTGGTTCCAGTTTATCGACACTACAAGTAGTTGATACTACCTTAAGGGTGGGGGAGGGGGTGTTGGGTTTTGGCAGATGTGTTTCAATCAGATAATTACTAGAAGAATATTTAACCCTATAAAGATCTCCCTCACCTTCACCCGAAGTGATTCCAAGCGGGGGAACTCCCTGATTGATTGTACATCAGACCATTGGTTCATCTGGGTATTAGTTACACACAGGACCTTCAGATTAGGAAACATTGTGGCAGGATCAATCAATTCTCCTTCCATCATCTCTTCCACCTTCTCTTCCACCACCTTCTCCTCTTCTTCCTCATCCTCTTGGCAGATTGCTTCATCCGCATCCCAAGCAATCTCAAAGAAGGCAAACTTATCAGTGTTGACGAGCGAACTCTCATCACATGGACTGTTCTCCGATGCAGCATCTTTCAAAGGCTCCGTCTCTGATTGTTTCCTTCTCTTGTCTTCTGATTTCAAAGAAGATGGAGAGACCTGTTTCGCACCACGTTCACTGATCCCCGGTAGCATCTGATGGTTTGTCTTCTCTGATAGGGGATCCCTCATTGCTCCGTAGCCAGAGTCAGCACAAGGATCACCATCTTCCGAGGCCTGGCTGGAGAGCCGTTCCTTGACGCCATGCCTTGGTGTGTTTGGCTGACAGTCTTCTAATCCGCTGTCGTAAGATGGATCAGACACCCTGTGGGCGGGGCTGGATGAAGGGTCATTCTTGGTGAATGTTGAGGAGGAATCGTCTATGAGTTTGTTGAGGATTTCGGTTACAATTCCATGTACTTCAGGGTCTCGCCGTTCCTCTGTGCAAACTTCCATTGTATTATTGATATCCTGGTTAAAGATAAACAAATGAATTTTATGAATTATATGATTGACAAGATTGATTGCATTGACAATATTCCTTGTCAGTTCAAATCATGATTATTTTTGTACCATCCTTTGGCAAAAAGTTTGGTAATTTTCACATAAAATTTCATTCAAGAGAGATTAATTTTAAAGGACTGCAGGAGTGAAACATTATTATTGGTGTCAATTTGAGGATCAAAAAGAATTTAATATAGACCCTTGTAAAATGGGCTTTAAAGTCAGTGTGTCTTGGGCTTCCATGGGTTAATTGACACCATGGATGCTTACCAAGGAAAAGGTGTTGTCCATCATCTTGAGTTTTGTCACCATCAGAAATTATATAATGATCTGCATATTCCACCCATTGCTCCCTTTGGAAAACTCATTATCTCACTTGGCCCTGGCCTAAAGGTGCCAAAGCAGGCCAAAGAATGTTTATAGCAGGACAGCTTGTTTTGTTGTGGTCCAAAAATTAGGCTTTTAGTCAGTGGTTTCCTGTGCTTTTCACAAATCTGGGGTCAGCAAATTATGATCGAATCCCCAGGAATGCCCAAGACCCAGCTCTTTAACTAACCTGACCATCTTCCTTGGTGGATACAGTGAAGACATAATGGATGTTGGTGAGTGGATTCTCTGAAAGCATCAATGTGTGAAGCACGGGTAGTTTAGACAGTGGAGTGACCTGCTCCCATCTGAAGTGAAACAAAACAAATATAATGTAAGAGGTGCTGTGGTCTAAATGCAGGCCACAAGGTTTAAGGTTCAAGATTCTCTGAAAGTATCAATGTATGGAGGACGGGTAGTTTAGACAGTGGAGTAACCTGCACCCATCAAGGATGAAACAAAACAAATATAATCTAAAAGGTCCTGTGGTACAGGTCCCTGCTATACAGTGCATCACAATGAAAATGGAACATGAATCAAGGTTAGTCATTTTTCTTGGTTACATGTAATACAAGCAACTAATAATATATGAAGTACATCTTATTAAAAATTTCTTTTTTACCATTTTTTGACATCTCATACAATACAAAACAGCCACACATAGATGGGCAAGACGAGTTTGAAATTTATCAAAATCAGATTGCCCAGATCAGAGGAATGGGAATTGCATTGGATGCAGCAGCAGTTCAACAACTCATGCCTGAGAGATTTAAGGAATGAAACCTAACAAAGAACACAAATAAAAAAAAATAACACAATTCAATTTCAATTTCAAATTTTCAATTACCTTGAAAAGTTGTTATCCGTCAGATGTAGCACTTCCAGCTTTCCGAAACATTCTCTGAGACAGTCTGCAGAAGCAGGAACATCAGTATATCCTGAGGATAAGAATATATCAAGATATTGCATTAACAAACTCAATACATGTGATTTCACCATTTGATCTCTGTGACCCTTGACCTTAGACCTACACCATACATACTCCAAAATCTTATCAGATCGTCTTCCTATGGTGATACATATTATCCCCAAGTTTGAAGTTGATATCTCAAGCAGTTCTTGAGATATCGCGATAACGAGCAAACGGGACGTGCCGATGGACAAACCGAAAACATGAGGCATCCCGCACCACCTTCAGTAGCGGAGGCTAATCTTTTACATGGAGTGCTTGCAATAACATTTGCAGCAAACATGCTTATTACGACTGTCTATTTATGGCATATCATATACCAGAGATTTTACAGTAAGAATACTAATTGAAATACCACCTCTTGTAGAACATTCTCTAGATATACAGCAATTTTGTAACATAAATAATTGGAAAAATGAGCAAAGACAATGGGATTCCACAAGGATTCAAACCCAAGACCTCTTGATTGCTAGCAGGTGTTCTATCAGTAGCTATAGAACCAGGCATAAACCTGAAGGATAAAAATCAACTTGGGAATAAATGCGAGGGATCATGGTAAAGTGATGCAGCTTTTTAAATACAATTTGAACAAAGAGTGAAACTCTTCTGATCACTCAAGCATTGAAGGCTAAGGGGTTTTCTGGATGGACATCGACATAAGGGCTTGCCATAGCTCAGTTGGTAAAGCACCTGTCTAGTAATTGTGAGGTCTCGGGTTCGAATCCTAATGGAATCCCATTTTCTTTGCTCATTTTTTCATATTATATATTTCTGGTCAGTTTACTCTTTGTTCAAATAAAATATTTGATATAAACAACATACTTAATTTACAATGGTTCCTTTGCAAGTATTTAATTTTCACATTTTTGATCTGTTCACTTACCATTCTTACTGGCATGTAGCTCTCTCAGCTTAGGGAGACAGCGACATATCAAGAGGATATCGGCCCAGGTCACACCTGTATTATTAAGCACCAAGTTCTCTATACCAAATCTCACATCAGATAATGTAGCTAGGGATTTCTGTAATAGCAGAACAAGAGTGGAAAGACATACCATAATCATACAAGTAATGTCATAGAACCCTCCTATATATAGCTATAGAACAGCAATCTTCTTCCAACGAATTTACTCCCCCCAAAACTTGCCTGCAGACGGTTCTTGGACTACCCCGGACAACTACCCCCTCACTCTACACTTAACCCCATCTCTGGGGATAGTAATTGTCCAAGGGGTAGTTGTCCTGAAAAGGAGGAGGAGGAGGAGGAGGAGGAGGAGGAGGAGGCAGAAGAAGAAAAAGAACAAGATGAAGAAGAAGAAGATGAAGAAGAAGTAGAATAATAGCCTTGCTAAATACTAGTCAAACTTACATAATGTAATTAGGGTGACAGGCAGAGGCTTGGGAAGGCTCTGAGGAGACAAAGAATGGGAGGGGCAAGCCATTGTAAACACACTATCACTTGCCCCTCCAATCTTTTGTCTCTTCAGAGCTTTCCGATGCCTCTGGTGACAGATGCTAAACAAATGTACGTACCTTTGGGTCTTGGAGACTGTTTTCACTAAGATTCACAAATTTGAGTTTGTCGAGGGACTGGAGTATACTGATTACATCATCCCAGCAGCCAATCAGATTGCTTGATATATCCAGGTCAGTGATGTTAGGACAGAGGGAGTTTAGACCATCTTGAGGGATACCGGCATGAGTGATGCTATTCAAAGACAGGACCTGATAATGACAATGAATAATACAATATTACAAGGTCAATTGCTGGACTTTCATAAGTTGACCTCTCTGACGTTTGACCATTTTAAAAATGCAAGAGAGCAAGACTCAAGGACAGATTGTGAAGGAGGCTTTAAAATGTGCCTTCAAACAAGAAAGGGAGAAAAAAAAGAGAACAGATCATAAGTTTTACTAACATCTTTTGCAATTATTAGCTTAATTAAAACTATTAGGCCTATTGAAGTTAATACATGTGTACATGTAATAAGATGGTTGTATTGAAAAAGGGATAAACTTGTTTGCGACAAATTATTTTTTTTCCACTCAGGATTTTATCATTTATGTTCAGATAACATAGAGTAAACATTAAGTTTATTGTCTTGCTTTTTGACTTTGTACTACTATTAAATGCAAGTCAATTTCTTTAAACCACGACAGAAAGCAACACTGAAATTTGCTTCATTACTCAAAAAGCTCTAAAATCCACAACACTATTCTTCAAAAATGAGCCAACAAACCCTACCAGCTGTTGCTTCCATTTAAGAGGATATGGTTAATTAGTAATTTTATTAGTAAAATGTGAGTTTCAACACTACATTGATGGCTATATAGTGGAGCCTTTTACAGTTTTAATACCCATCTACTCCTTCAAAGAGACCAAATATTTCATTAAATTCCGTACCAAATTCCTTAAATATGTATTGGACTTATATTCTATTTGGTAAATGTATCTCCTTTTTTTTTTTCTTTCTTTCTTTTAAATGACACTGTATTGTTCTTATTTTGATACATTTTCTTGTTTTATTTGTATTCTCTCTGTATGTTCTCAATATCAATGCTTTCAATTGCAGAGCTACCAAGTCACGCATTTAGGGTCTGTTTCATGATTTCACGCATAAACACCCACTTTCTCACGCAAAAAAGAAAAAAAGTAGCGTTGTTATGGATTTTTACCATTTTGGGGGCTCAAAAGTGCGATGTTTGCGTGCAGGCGATCGTTATATTCCAAGATAGCTTACTATGTGCTACATGTGTAGCGTGCGCGCACGCCTCCATTGTGTACAAATTAGTATTGCGCATGCATAAATATGGTAACGCGCGCCGTGTGCGCCCTGCTTCCAAACACGGTGCGAATGATTTCATGCAAAAAAAAATTTTGAACTTGGCATCTCTGCAATTGTTGTTGCTGTTCTTTTTATGGATCTTGTACTCAAGCAAGTGATGTACCAGCCACACTACCAATAAAATACATAGATTTACACAAAGACTTCAATTTCAATGACTACATGCCTACAACCTGGTTAATACAGATTGTGTTCACATGTTACCCATTAAATCCTATAACCCTTACTATAGTTCAGGGTACTTGTATGCATATCAGCTTAGGGGCCTTACCATTTCCTGATAGTATACAAAACTAAGTCATATCCTTGCATGTCATTATTGCCACGTACATCAGGAAAATGTGGTTGGACACACTAAAACAATAATTTGACCATGTCAGACAATACCAAACTTTGAACTTTGAACTTGGATATGTTTATGCCATTGATTCATACTTTCAATTTTTCAATTTTTTTTGGTCTTTTTTTTAATAGTCTTTGAGATCAACATGACTGTAGATTTTTTAAATAAGTGTCTGATTATAAAGACTACATACACTGTCAGGCATGAGACAGAGAAATTCCAAAAAAAGAGGAAAATTGCTACCAGTGAGGGAGCGGAGCGACCGAACTTCCTGGGGGTAGGTTTGGGAGGGGGGTTCCCCCTCCCGAAGAAAATTTTGCAATTTTAGATAGAAAATTCACGATTTCTTTGGCTGCAACTTCGTCAAATCAACACAGTGAGAGTGGAAAATATTTCGCAGGAATACACAATGAAAATACCGCCGAAACACCTCCGCTATGGACATGGAAAAAAAAAAAAAAAAAAAAAAAAAAAAAAATTAAAGATTTTTTTTTTTTTTTTTTTTTTTTTTTTTTTTTTTGAATTTCAAAATCGGCGGAAATCCGCGGATCCGCGGAGAAAAATCATGCCTGACTGTACAATAAACCAGAGACAATAAATCTGATAAGGAACATGTAGTTTGGACACAGTAAAACAATTATTTAAAAATTTACCAAATTTATAACTTCAATATAATATGCATTATTTACGTGTACAGATATTTTCATGATTTTAGACTGATTTCGGAAATTTGAGAGTGTATAATTTCACGATTTTTATGATGTTTTCATAACTATAACCAGCCTTACATAGAAGTGGATATTTTCACGAAGATAGACTTGCGAAATTCGCGAAAATAACCATTTATACAGTAATTGAGTTACACTTTCGATTTTACAATGAACTTTTTTTCAGTCTTTGAGATGATGATGATGCCTTTCTTTCAACTAAGGGTCTGATTATTAAGACTACATCCAGTGTACATTGCATCTGATGGGAGTTACAAACATGTGCAGACCATACAGAATGTAGACAAAGACAAAACATACTTCAGAGGATCATTTGGCACCACCACTTCCTATATTGAAAATTAGTGATGTAGGCATACGTGTATACCTTTAAAACATTTTCATCCAGCCCAAAACTCATGAAAGTCATGAATTAATAGCTACTAAGCTTTAATAGATCAAGTACAAAAGGAATACAGTTGGGTGTACATGGTATGAAAATATAAGATTTTATTTTGGATGGTTAGTTATGATACCTAATCTATTTTCAAAAGAGTAAATTTTCAAAGATATTTAGCAATATTTTACATTATAGTTGATTATATCGATTGGCATAAATTCAATAGGTCAAAAGTTAAACTGCACTGTATTTTGCTTTATTTTCATTTTCATGTTTTTTCAATTTTATTGTAATTTTTTTTTTTTTGGGGGCTGATTTTTTTTTTTTTTTTTTTTTTTTTTTTTTGGGGGGGGGGGGGGGGAAAAGGACCTAAAATTGGGGTGAATTTGTTCTGTTTTTCCCAAAAAATTTTTCTCACAAAACTTGAATCTGTGTGTGAAGGGGGGGGGGGGGGAGGCAAGGTCAAAGGGACTGTTTTGTTTACTGTAATAAATTTTCTTATTAATGCAACATTATTGGACTGTGTTGTGATATATGCATCAATTTTTTTCCTTGTAGACATGTACATGTCTATTCTCTTCGGACTACTGCCTCGGTGAAATAAACATGAACTCAGGAAAATCTGGTATTTGTTATGCACTGTGTCACATGACAGAGTGTGCATCTACTATGTTGTTTCTAAGCAAATTTGGTGATCCTTCCATTCAAAACATTCAATAAAATCTAACATAATAGCGATTATTTTCAATCCGCAATAATGAACTTATTTAGTCTTAAAATCTAACATGTTTTCATCTTTAGAGAGTTCATTATCACTTTTCAGAATTAATTGAAAAAAAAAAAAAAAGGAATTTGATCCGTTAAGTGCATTTTCAGGTCATCTTCAGGAAGTATACAAATCACCAGAATCATGCTTTTTTGCAATTTTCTCAGCAGCTTCCTTTAATAAGGCTTGGGATTTCGGAATGAACAAATGATGTTTTGCCTTCGATTTCCCATATAACCACAGCACTGTAGATCTAGGCTACACCATATTATCTTTAATCTGGAATAATATTGCATTAGATCCAAGTGAGTGAGCCAGATTTTTAATTCCAGCAATCAACATTGAGCGATAAGAACAACACTTGTATACCCGGTTGTTGTATGTCCGGACGAGTTGGTTGTCCGGACAAAACGGCAATTTTAGGAGTTTTGTGATCAATATTTCTTCAACTGATAGACTGTAATATCAAACAATATAACAAAGAACAAATATTCACAAATATTTTTGCTGTTAACTGCATGAATTTTGAGAAAATCCAAAGCAAAAGACGGTGATTTTATCTGCTTAAGTGTCCGGACAACGGACCCTCCATCCTACTTATTATTCCATTCTCGGGATGAAAAATAGCTGAAAAATAGGGCTAGAGCTCTGCCTAATTTTGTTTACATCTAGATCTAGATCTAACTTAGATCTAATAGAATATATCTAGAATTTTTAGACCCTTTTTTGGAACATGCCTCCGTGATTGGGCTTTGAGCTTGAAATCAACAATTCAATCTTTGTGCATTGCCTTTGCATTGGGAGAAAAGCGCCACTTCCGAGTGCAAGGTCAACTTTCAATTGACATGAGAGTAAGCCTAAGTGCAAGAACAGGAACAATTTATGACATTTGAATTTTGACACAAAGCAATGTCACAACACAAACATGAAAATTATCTTTTAGATTTAAGGACGTTGCACAGTTGAAACCAAAACCATGACAAGTTCACCAAATTTTGCACAGAGTTACTTTGGTATCTATGTATGCCAAAAATGCAAAAAATAATATAGGTTCATGTGCTTGATTTTTTGCTACGGGACTTTGAAGTTGCCATATTTGGATGGCATGCAAAATACGCATAATTCAAGAAATTGGCCTCTGTTAGACCTCGCGATTGCAACAAACGAGTCAAAATCGTCATTACTTTGTCAAAACAGTATCAAACTTTATCAAATCTTCTCGATTTGTTACGAAGTTTATACCAAAGATGGGGACATTGTTTAAACTGGCACAATTGTACTTATTTTTGAGCCAGCAGCGCCCTCATATGGCAAAAATAGTGCGTAAAATGGCAAAAGCCATATCTTAGAGGCTTGGAATTTACAAGAAAATAAAAAAGTATAGTTTAAGGTGCACTTTTTTTTTAAACCATGACAGTCTCATCAAATTTTGCAAAGTTATAGAGGGATTCATCATAAATATGTAGAAACTTTAAAGAAGGGGGGTCCATGTGCTCGTTTTTGAACTATCGGCGCCCGAATACTCGCAAATCGGCTTGAAAAGTCACAAAAACGCGCCGAAAACACCCAAAAAGCGTGAAAATCCACTTTAAATTACACTTTATTCAAAATTATGCTCCCAAACATTAAAAATCCATGTCATTGTCATAAAAATTTGTAAAGTTGTAGAGGAATACATACTCAATGGGTAGAAACATTGAAAAAAGAGTGTCCATGTGCTCGTTTTTAAGCTATCGGAGCCCGAATAGTTGCGAATTGGCTTAAAAACCACAAAAACGCGCCGAAAACGTCAAACAAGACAGTCTGAGAATCCACGCTATATTACACTTCATTCAAAATCATGCTCTCGAACATTCAAAAGCCATGTCAAATTCTCTCATTCAAAACTTTGTCCAAGGTGATTAACACAGGAAAGAATTAATTAAACCATCTTAAAAAGAGTACATCGGCAAGGAACGATTATAAAAAATGATTGGTCCATGTGCTCGTTGTTCAAATAATATGCGGCGCCAGTGTCAGCGCAATTTTCAGTGGCATAGCGTCGACTTGGTTGAACATACACTCCGAAACCATTGCCAAAAGTTCATAGCTCACACAAAATCTGGAAAGACTCTATTAATTGTTACGAACTTATTTCAGAATCCTGCTCGCCATATGCATGCATTTACAATTCGAACTGCTGATCATTAATCTCACACATCCTTTGGGCAAGATCTCTAGATGGCATAATTACACAAGAGACAGTTGCATCCAATACGGTTAATAGCGTTCGTGATCGGGTCTACTGCGTGGCGTGTTCCAATTACCGCTACCCTTGCCGTGACACTCTATCCAATTCGTGCTATACACCTTTTTCAATTTGGGACCTCGACATTTAATCTTCCGTTTCATGTGTAGTTGGCTATTTTGCCCTCATGAAATATAGGCCATTATCCTGTCCCGCCACCATCTCTCCGCTTGCATTAGAATGTATTTGCAATAAGAACGGCGAATGTAATTTTGTCGTGCGTGTAACTCTGAGGGTGGCGCAGCGAATTAAACGTCACTAAAGCGCATCGAAAAATACGTACGTAAACTTCGTTTCTTTTAGATTTTATTACTGCCCAAATCCGGATTGATCTCTGTTGTCAAACGCCTTTTGATTTTCTTCATTCTTACCCAAATTTTTTTTTTCTTTAATACCTAGTCTTAAGTTCACTGTTGCCAGTTCACACGTTTCCTCTACATCATTATTTTGTCTCTGCTTGAATAATAAAGGGCCGTTCTAGAAGCCTTATATAACATTTCTTTCGGCTTTCAGATCGGTTCTTCTGTTAATGTTTGATTTCGGAGAGATCAGACCATTATTATATCGGTACTACCAGAACAAACCAAGAACTAAGGCCGCCCAACATGGCTTCTCGTCACGTCTCCGTGACGATGTTGATGCCGATCTAGCTGGATGGATAAAGCGACAGCCCGCCTAGTGAGCAAGCGCCCACGCAGATCTCTTCATTAGACAGATCGTGAGTTCACAATAATCTCGATAAACACCGGCACCGGAAGAATCTTTTTTTTTTTTTTTTTTTTTTTTTTTTTTTTTTTTCTTCTTCTCTTCTTCTTGAGTTGATTTTCTGACCAGTCATTGACTTGTCATTCACTTATTGAAAAAACAGAAAAACAACCTAAAAATAAGATTTTTTTTTTCTTAAAGATAATCAGTGTAGCCTAAAGTGGCAGCAATACAGATATTTCTAGAGAGTTAGCCCTATGATGGAACCCACTATTTTTTTCAACACCCCCCCCCAAAAAAAAAAGAAGAAATAAATTATTAAAAAAAAAAAAAAAATAGTTCACCACCATTTCTTAACTTTCCAGTGGATTTTTTTTTGGACACTCAAATTAAAAAAAGGTCACAATGTCACCACTATACGACTTATCATAAAAAAGCCATTATTTATATACTAATAATAATTATTATTATTGTAATTATTATATTCATACACTCATATGATAGTAATTATCAACTTTGTATGACTATCGTATATTTTTTTAATTTTTTCTCTTTATTTGGAGTGCAATCAATAATCAATTAATTATTGCCTCGGCTCAAATATCAATTGATGGGCTAGTGAAAATGTTCTTTAAACGTGTGATAACGAGAATAGTACATTGTTTTTTTAACTTGAGTGTCCAAACAAAAAAAAAATCCACTGGAAAGTTAGAAATCGGTGGCGTGATACATATTTTTTTTTTTTTAATTATTTATTTCTTCTTTTTTTTTTTTTTTCTTGGTGGGGGGGGGGGTGTTGAAAAAAATAGTGGGTTCCCATAGGGCTAACTCTCTAGAAAATCCTGTATTCTGCCACTTTAGAGCTACTTGTTACGATTAATACTTGTGCTTGTGCAAGTTACATTTCAGAGATGCGCTATATCTATATAGTGCTGAAAAAAGCTCATTAAGTGAGATTCTAAATATGCGAGTTTGTTTTGCCGAAACATTTCTCGTTTCTACCTGATACTTTTATTGTTTCGGTGAGTTTCTAATGCCGATATTGTGTGAAAGTGGTGTTGGAGAGCAGATAAATGAGAAATGAGCAACCTCTGTTGATAATATGGGGGCTTTCCGGATACGGACAAAAAACAAGCCGTGTTTTGTGATGCTTTGAACGTGAAACTTTCTAGTGTTGTTGTTTTCATAGATTCTTGTGTATTGAATAGCCTAGGCTAACATATATGACGTGTAGCATGTATCACAGCGGGTAGATGTAGACTGTGTGTTGTTTTCCGTTGTGATTGTAGCCTATGCTGGCCGGTTGTGGTATGCGCTTTTTTCGTGTCGTTCGGAGTCAGACCCGGCAATCAAAAAATGTGGTCTATGCATTAAAATGATTGGGCTCGGCCTATTAGGCGCTTTGCTAATATCGTCGTCCGGGTTTCCCAGGCAATGTCGTCTCTCGGAGTCGGTCCAGTCGATGTCGTCTAGGGGTTTGGGCCAGGTGATGTCGTCCCAGCCCAGGCGACGTCACCCCTCGGGAGTTTATCCAGGCAATGTCGTCCTCGGTTGGACCAGGCGATATCGTCTAGGAGTTGTCCACCGACGAAATTTAGCAGATTTGTGTTGTTAATGTATAAATCGTCTCTTCGGAGGTTTTTTTCCAGGCTGAGTGTCGTCCTTCGGAGTCAGGTGCCAGCGATCGTCATCTAGGGGTGGTCCAGGCATATTTGTATTGATCGTAGAGGATTTTGTGTTTGTTAATTGGTATAAAATCGTCCCCTCGGACGGGTTTTTTCCCAGGTGATGTCGTCCTTCGCGAGTCGGCCCAGGCGATGTCATCTAGGGTTGGTCAGGCGTATTGTATTGATTGTAAAGAAACTTTGATTGTTGTTTATTAGTCGTCTCTCGGAGTATTTCCCGGGTGTGTCGTCCTTCGGAGTCGGCCAGGCGATGTCATTTAGGGATTGTCCAGGCGGTATCGTTTTTCGGAGTCTGTCCAAGCTGGTGTCGTGTCTCGGGAGCTTGTCCAGACGAGTTAATGAGGCAATTTTGAAGTGTATTGTTTGTGATCAGTTTGGAAAGTTTCTTCCAGGACATTCCGTTGTTGTTTGGCTAATGTAAGCCAGTATTCGTTCGTTAGAAAAATCTGCAAATTTGCAGGGGATTTAGTTTTTATTGGGTTTTAAGGCAAGTTTAAGCCTTATGTCGTTTTGATAATTAATCTAAGGAAAAGTTTTTATATTTAAATTTGCGCATGCGCGTAAATAGTACATTTCCACTCTTAACAAGCAGTATGGCGAGGCCGTATGTTTGAAATAGCTGTTAGAGAGTGAATGTGAGTAAGTTGACAGAGTTGGCAAAAGGTGTTTCAGGAGATGTGCTAGCAAAATACTACACCTAAACAGAAGTACACACACACCAAAACATAAAACAACAAAAGAAAAATCATTGGTTTTCTTTGTAAATTGACACAAATAAATAACACAACAAAATGAAATATAACTGACAAAAGAGAGGAGAGTCTTTTGAGTTTCGTATCGTTATAGGTTTTTCGGCGGCGTTTGGATCGTTTTTTGATTTTTTATTTCGGTATGAGTCGCGCTGCTTGTGTTTTTTTTGCGCGCTGTCATTTTGATGTTTCGTGTGATCAAGTAGTTGAGCAGTTTCGCACATATAAATTTGACATTCCGTTTCTTATGCAACGATACATTTATTCATGTGAAAGATTTGATGTGGCGGTGTTGCAGGCCTTTGTATTAATGGGTAAGCCAAAGAGAATAGGCTCTAAATTTCTACTAGGGCTGTTGACGGGATATAGTGGTTGGCTAGCCAATTTTTTGAAAATGGGGTAGTGCAGATATTGGAACGATGTGTACGGTTTCAGGGATATGTCTTGGTAAGTATATGGAAACGTTCTGCTTAGTGGATAAATGATCTTTTTTTGTATCATATCTCTTTATAGCTATAAGTGTGGTTCGTAAATAGTTATTATAGAAGCGCTCAAAGAGAGAAAAGGGAAGGATACGTATACATAGTTTGGGTAATAGATCTCACTTCATAAAAAGGGATACTGCAATAATCTAGTTTAAAGCCTTATACTAGAAGCAGGTATTTGGTATCACCCAATGAGCGGCTGTATATCTTTCCATTGTGAACGTAGTAAATAATGCGCGCCATGATGCGCGGCTCAAGATGCGCAGAAACATAACTGTGCAACGTCCTTAAATTCTACTTTTTGATTTGGAATTGAGTCTGGCTTGCCATAGCTGGACTAGAGTAGTCTACTGTATGAGGGACCGAATTAGGCAAGTTGGAAACAATCACTCACTCACACTTTAAACATAGTCAGTCTAAATCATTACGATCTTTGTTAGTTTGAGTTTGAAACACACATACATATGGTCAGATAGCTAGCTCCGCTCTCCTTCTCCCCGCTGTTCTTCCGTGGTCTGTTTCGTGAAAACAAGCTCACGATATTCGACGACGTTCGTCTTCATCTTCGCAATATTTAGCTTCAAAGCTCAACAAATGACTTCGGCATGTTCTCTGTTGCTACTTCCGCAACG
Source organism: Paracentrotus lividus (assembly GCA_940671915.1). Lineage (NCBI taxonomy): Eukaryota > Metazoa > Echinodermata > Echinoidea > Camarodonta > Echinidae > Paracentrotus > Paracentrotus lividus. The sequence continues at coordinate 45,729,135 of CALNVZ010002974.1, forward strand.
ACAGAATTTGAAAGGAATTCCAGACTATATATTCAGCTCAGCTCACTATCCATTGGCAGAAAATCCAGGTTTCGTTGGCGATGCATGAGCTTGTATTGTTGTGCAATTTGATCAATCTTATAAATATTAATGATGTCATCATATATGGCTGTTGTTTTGTTTCGCAATTTTCGAGAGATGGCCTGTTGTTGAAGTGAAGTGGTCAATTCTTGATTTTTTTTTTTTTTTTTCGCGTTCTGGTATGTTTTTTTTTACTTTGATAACATACAAACTCGCCTTAATTTTCCTAGGATTTGTTAATTTTATGAAAGAAAAAAAATAGAAAAGAAAACATAATTGCCCCATCATTCATTCCATTCTCTGACCCCTTGTAATTTCCCTCAAGTCCGAATCTTCTCTTCTCTCCTCTCTGTCTCTGGAGTTTCTAATCTCTTTATGTCTACATGTATCTCTCTCAACCTCTACATCTCTACTACAGGGCCGCGGAGCGGGGGGGGGGGGGGGGGCTGGGGGGCTGCAGCCCCCCCCTCTCACTTTTTCAGCCAAACGTGTACAAAATGCAAAATGAC
>CALNVZ010002974.1:45731285-45852792 GCA_940671915.1 Paracentrotus lividus
CATACATTTGTGATTTTTAGCCTGTTCAGCCCCCCCACTTTCGGCTCAGCCCCTCCACTTTCAAAAACGCTCCGTGGCCCCTGCTACATTCTCAAGTTCTTCGAATGCTTGCCTTCCTTAGATTACATGTATTCCATATTTTCAGTAGACTTTACTCTGAGCATGATTAGTTAAGAGTGAGCACTGGGGTAAAGATTTCGTATTAAGATTTAGGGGGAAAAGGGGATGAAACTATTTTCAGGATTTTGACTAACATCTCAAGTTATTAAAATATTTTTTTCAGAGATATGCAATGACGAGAAGGCCCTGAAAAATACTATGTTTCTATAGAGGTGCTTAACAGTAACACTAATGTCACGGACAGACAACAGTAAAAGTAGATTAAGTCACAGTTCAATATCTACCCAACTTTTTAAAATTATCTGTACTGATACACTGCAGAGAGGTTAAAAGTACTTCTAAACATGAGCTGTCAAACTTTGAACATTTGCAAAATGTCTGTCCGTGACAAACTGATCAGGCTACCCTGAAGCACACTGCGGTTGTTTGGAACAGGTCAGCTTACTCCCCAAATTAATTATATAAACAAAATAAATTAACTAAAAGTATTATTTAAGTACATTTGTTGCTGCGCACTGAAAACGGACGGGCAGATAGGGGTGGGTATGTTGAGGGGGCTGTGGCATTTGAGGTGTAAGCTGAAAGCGGTTGTTGTGTGGTTTAAGGGCGAGAGGGTTAAGCAATTTTTCCTTGAAAAAAAATCATACATTTTGTAAATTGGATGTTATACAAGCACTCCTTCCTCCGATGTAGCACTTCTTAGAAAAAATATACACCAACTCACACACATGAAAAATGAAATACACCTGTATATTATATTATGAAAAGAAGGCACATAACATACATTCTGATGCATTCTTCTATAACAATTCATGAAAAAAAGGCAATTAAGTAAACATGAACCTTCTATGTCCAGTCAACCTTGCACAAGTGAAATCTGACTGTTGGGAAGTCCTGTTGAAAATCTTCAACTAAGAAAAAATTGACCTATCAAAGGTTAACCCTTTAGCACCTAGAGACTGCGTGAAAAGCGTCATTTTACTCACTAGCGGAAAGGGTTACACTGTGTTTCAATCAGGTTTTTTTCAATAAGAATTGCTCTTCGAACATGCTTTTTAGTGCAGAATCGGACTGCAAACATCCAATGGGTAAACTACAACAATTATGGGCATGTTTCATCACATATTTTTGATACTATCTTGACTATAGTGTGCTTAAGACAGGGGCGGTTTTGGGCCATTTAGTGAGTAAGCTGAGGGGCGGTCTCGGGCGGTTTAGGTGCTAAAGGGTTAAAACAATAGAATGCATTAAAATAGAAGATGACTTGAAAAGACTTTCGACTTAAATGTGAGTTCAACTAATGCAAGGTTGACTGTACTTGGCTCAATAAAACAATTCTAGATAATCAAAATCAATATATATCTTGCAAATTCATTTTAGAGTGATGTAGACACAAATTCTCATTAACAATGATTTCATTCTTTAAAAAATTAAAAAAGAAGAAAAAATAAAAAGAATTGTATATCACAACTAGTTTGTAAAATTATAATAATACTACTTTTTTATGGTATTCAATAACTATGATGATTACAATTTCTATACTTGTACTTTCATTGGGGTAAAATGAGTATGATATAGTAAAGACAAAAGTTGTTTCTAATGAGTGGTTAATATTTATTTCCATAATTGTCTCAATTTCCTATTTCATAAAATATCTTAAGTTCGAAATAGGTTGATGTTATTTTGACAGTTTTATGTACATATTTCTAATAGCTTTGTAGATAATATAGACACTTAATTTTAAAACGGTTTTTAATAATTATGACTGGCTTTTTAGCAAAATCAGGGAATAATGCAGTCAAGATCACTGTAAATCTGTTTTTCTATGAGGAGCTATTAACGTCAATTGCCATGAATACATTATACAAATATACAATGACAATCGAGGATCTGGTTAAAACTATTCGCATCGAAGGAACATCACATAGTACTATTCTCTCGAGGGCCATCGGCCCCGAGAGAGAATAGTACTATGTGATGTTCCTGAGTGCGAATAGTTTTAACCTGTTCTGAGAATGAGTCATTGTATATTTGTTTTTATCCCTTCCACCTTTTAATTTTTTTATGAACAAAATTATATAGTCTATGCTTACCTTCTTCTGGATCCAATAAGTACAAGTACTTACAAAGCGCCCGTTTTTGTTCGAGCACCCGACGAAAAATCTTGCGAGCGCTGAATCGAGTGATTTGATGTCGATCTCATCACAACTCACACCATCAATTTGTGAACAAAATTCACGGAATATAGATACAGCATACTTAATTTGTTTCTGAGTAATTTCCTCGTCATTATACTGCTGAAATCTCCGTTATTACCATCAATCTGGCAACTAGTGGAGGCAGCCTTTTGTCTGTTTACAAACAAAAATCAGCTGTTGCGCACCTGGTCAGTGCATTCAGCTCGCCGAAAGTTTCCCGTGGCATGCGCGCATGCAGTGGAGAATTCAGGTAAAGCATCAGAGTAGCACCGCTCGCGTGCGCAACTCGTGAATAGGGTGGGGGGGGGGGTCGGAAAAAGCTATAGTCCAGTTTTTCCCTAGGGAAAAATGTACTATGCGTGACGTCATGAAGAAAAACAACTATTTCTCGAGAAACGTTTTTCTTAGTTAAACTATTCTTTTTCTCCTTGTGTACACTCTCAATGCAAACAATCTTAGATAAGGGATATAATTCTGTATATAACATTTCTGTTTTACACAACATTTAAATTTCTAAAAATTTCGATGTTCTGATAGCTTTGCATATAATCATAATAGCTTTTTAAATAATATGAATATAAAATTAAATTTATTTAATTAATTGTGAAATTGTACACACATTATAATTCAATCTGTTTCTACTTATAACTCTTCGTAATATATATAACATATAAAACTGGAATCAAATTTATTATGTAATCAAATAATCTCTGTATCCTGTTAAGCTACAAATTATTACCTTGTATTACGTGTATTTTAATTATTCAAATTATTTGAACTATCAATGTATAATTATGTCAATTTATTCTTTGTAAATGCATCGCAATTCGGCTTTGCCGCAATGATGTTTTGTTTTTATCAATAAACCATTTATCTATCTATCTATCTATCATCATCCTTGGTTAAATGATGAAATGTCAGGAAATATTTCGCCTGTAATTTTAAACTTTTTAAATCGCTCAATAAATATTATATGAAGAGAACAAACATTTGCCTAAAATAAAGATATTGGCTTCCTGGGGTCATACAACTAATAATACCAACTCTATTATTCTTTAACAAAAAAATTAACTACTTGTTTGAACATTAGGAAATAAGAATTGACCAGAAGAGACTGACAAAACAACAACAAATAATTGCACTTTCTTCTGGAGTTTAATGCTGTGTACCACAATCTTTATATCTCGTTCATTTGAAATGTCCAGACTTATAAGCAGGATATGCCCCAAGGTTTATTGAAACAATATAGTGGAATGTATTACTGTGTAATGAACGTAAGATGCTGGATTGCTGAAAAGATAATTAGGTTCCATGCACGTAAGCATATACTTGATTTAGAGCTTGGATACAAACCATCTACATCAATCACTCCACCAGTATTCAATTATAAAACTTTGCAATACAAGACTTGGTTTTCCTTGGCAATAGCAGAAATTAATTTATCTTCGCTGTATGTTGGTTTCTTACCTTTCTTTATCTTTTGGCAATTATTCATTTGCAAAAAGGTATGCACAAAACCCCAAAACAGTTTTCAGATAAATTTAAAACATGCTTCATGATTTTATTCACTGATAACCACCTTCCCAAAATTTCATTTTTTCGGGCCATTGTTCTTTTATCGCCCCTTTTGTTTCAGAAATGATCGGGTCTGGTCATCTAGTGCATTAGAGAATGAAAAGGGACAAGTCTTTCCTTTCAGAATATACCAAAATGATCGTCAAGACACGGGATAATAATAAAATATAACAACATATAAAATACTTGCAAAGTAGAAAAATGCACATATTTTTAACCATGTTGCAATACTTATTGCAGGTGAGGGTTTAGTCAAATCCTGCTATTAAAAACGGACAAATTCAAGATTTTGACAACAACACAATTTACCCACTCTACATTCCAAACATCTACAGTCTGTGTCAAAAAAAATGGTACAGTCGGAAAAAAATTATTCAGGTGTGAAATATTTTCAAATAATGTGTGTATGTGGTACCAAAATAAAGCCAAATAATTTTCCTTGCTGATGCACTTTGTTCTGTATAATTTGCTTTCGTAAAACAAAAGTAATGCTAAATTTTGTGCGACGAGGAACAAATCGAAATTGAGCACTTCATGGCCATTATGCGAAACCTATACACAAAGGCATGGGACGGCGTGCGAAAAATGGATTTTTCTTGATTGTAGAAAACTACTCATATTTCAAAAATTACAACACCAAATGTGATGAAAAAAATTGCAGGTGACAGTCTGATCTTCCTGCTTTTTGAAAATACCAAACAATAGCAGGCTGTGATGAATCTTCATACTACAAAAAAATGTTTTCCACTTGTACCATTTTATTTGACACAGACTGTATAGATGTTTTTTTTATGTGTGATCGTCCCTACTATCTCATTTAATAGGAATGGACTGTATATTGAAAGATGCTTGTAAATACCAAAGCAAAATTGCCCCTGAAGTACAATCTTATGTACTAATATATTGCGCTACGGTGTGTCAGATTGAAAAAAAAAAGAGGGAAACAAAAAGAAAACCCCTACAACAACCATCTATTCTTAGAGGATAATTTCCTGTTATTTCTTGCACACTGATGCCTCATGCATATGGTCAACAGACCATAACTCAGGGAGATACTGAGGTTCCATCACATCCAAGAAATTTTGTCTCCACATCTTCTCAAATTTCTGCAATCCTTCGTCCTCTTTCATCAATCCCTCCACGACCTTCAAGCCGTGGGACCCACCATAATGCTCATTGACCACTTTAGTTTCTATGACATTAGCCTCTTCTAAGAGGTCCTCATCGATCTCATCGGTTTCGTAAAAATCCTCCAGGATAGCGATCAACTCCTGGACTCGCTGTTCTGGAATATTGTTTGATTTCTTGTGACGGATGAGCGCCCTTGCGCTGGAGCGGACTTGTAGCCTCCTAGGATCTTCCCTGCTCTTGGATGTGCTCTGGTTGGTGATGGGAGCATTGTACCGATGAGATAGGTCTTCACGGATGACGGTGTCGTAAGCACTGCTCTTGTGATGGCATCGGAGGCAGAGCAGGAGAACATCGTGCGAGGAATGCTTCTTGAGGTAGTCAGGAAAGTGTCTGAAAGAAAACCAAAATAGTAAAAGAGTGAATTGTTGCAATCAATCTCCAAACTAGGAGTAGATACATGGATAGATAGAATGACCTGTACTTCACTTGTTTTCATATATGGCCATGCGTTTTAAGTTGGGCCCATGTTGTGTGACACACTCCAAATTTGTACTAACCGTGCGCATTTCCATGAAAGTGGCTGTAACTTTATAAAACTTTATATTAACCCCACAAAAGTATATATTTTCTGGAAGCTGAATGTCTGAGGAGTTTGGAAATGCACTTAAAATTAACATAGGTGGCTCCCTTTAAAGGTTATGAATCTTAAAACCTGAAAAATCATGAAAAAAAAATTGCTTTGGAAAAAAAAATTGCAAAAAAAAAATTGCTTACCCTACAACTATATTTACTGCAGATTTGAACTCGTCACATTTAGAGCTTTCCAAACATGTATAACTTTCTATACCCTGGGAGAGTTTACCGTATTTTGCTCCAGGCTGGAAAGATGACTTTGAAAATTTCAATTTTTTAAGAAAATGTACCTTGTTGCCGTGTTCTAAGTATTGTAACTTGCTGTTTAAAACGCATGGCCATATCTGTTATCAGCTTTGTAGCAGTGTTAAAACAATACTTTGTTTCAGAAAGTTCTTTTGGACTTAAAATTTTTGAAGTAAACTACTTGATGGTATTTCTGTTGTATTTTTTAAAATCTTATCTATTAAAAAAAATAACCAGAAATCTTAAACCCCTTTTAAATTTGTAATAAACACGAACAAGTCTATGATAAAAAAATTTGTTTATTTATTTTTTTTTAAATTAAGCTTTTAAGAATTTTCAGTGATTACATGTTGGTAAGATATAATCTTCAAATAACTAAATGTATACATATGCTTGTTAAAAGGACAAAATCTTTATTCTCTCAACAAAATAACAATTCTAACAACAAAATATCTTTAAAAAGTAATTGATTGATTGATACATATATCTTACCTTCTATATTCATGAGGAACTATATTCTTCTTGATATAAGAATCCTCCCTGCCACATACCACACATCTATTCTTCTTATCAGTCAGATAATACTCCCTATCCGGACCAGGAATCCCAGACGGTTCAAACAACAGCTTCACAGTCAAAACTGGTTCCTCACACACCAGCTCCCCGATCTCCTTGCTAATGTACCACAGGGCTTTCCTCTTGTCACACGTGCATAGGAGTGTATCGTCAGGAGCTAGGAGGCGACAGTTGTGGTACTTCACTGACTTTCTGGTCTGAAGTGCTTTGGTGAGCTGATGCTCTTCTAGATCTTTGTGTTGGACTTTAGAGTTCCTTGTGGGTTTGTTTGGAGATGTGTTTCGTGCTGCAAGTTGTTTGACATCAGGTTGAAGGTCAACGATTCCCTGACACATGGATGAAACAATCCTCCATGTTTCCGGGAGAAAGAACGACTCAAACTGTTTTAATCTCATCTTGTAGGCAACAACTCGTAGGAATATGGCCGCCCCGATGACTGCATCTTCCGCAGCGTAATTGATCTGTTCTTCTGACAGAGGAACAGCTTCCCAGTTACCACGCCGCACCTGATCGTTCTTAGACATGTCATGTTGGAGGACAACACTGGCCAGCTCTCGTAAACCTAAAGAGCGCCCTCTCAAGGACCGTGACATGTGTCGGAGGGCAAGGTGGCGTAGGTCAAGACATCCATGAGTCATTATTTGGTAGTCTTTGACAAGGCGTTTGGCATCATCAAGTACTCCTACACCAACCTTCAGTATGCTGTGATAAAACAAAGAATGTAGTATTTTATGATAATAACAACTTGGGTATAAAGCAAACCATAAGTATTCATATCCAAACTTATTAAAATTGAAATGCACTAAATGGCACAGACAGAGATGTTTTATTTGTTTGCTACAATATCTTAAACTAATGTTGAATGTATATAATTGAAGTTCAGCATTGTATCCTTTTACCAAATAGAATTTTAAAAAACAAAACAAGAAGAACAGATACATTATTATGAAAATATGTGATGTACGTTTAAAAAATTAAAGTTCCCGACAGGACCGAGAAATGAAATAGCCAAACACGAAAATTAATTTGCTACATACATGTAATACAACAATTCCAAATTTAGGCGTTTTTATTGTACATCTAGAAAGTATTTAATTAAAAAGATGATCGAACCGCAACCAGGCCACCCCTCCTAAATACTCTATGCTATTGCTATGTCAGGGCAATAGACCGCCTGTGCATGTGCTAGAATTCTATTGCTATGAAATGAAAGGGCAAATTCAATGCTTGCAATGTTGTAGCATTCCGTTAACATCCTTTGACGTCATCACCCTCGCCATTATATTAGGGGTAATTTTTCGAGTATTTGGGAGGGATGGCCTGGTTGAGGTTCGGTCATCTTTTTAATTAAAGGTAGTGTCAGCCTTTTGCAGGCAAAAATATTAAATTTCTAGTTTTTAGAGGATATAGTAGTATACCAATGACTATATCTTCCCACAACATGATTAAGCTCAAATGTGTATGTTTGTCATTATATTGCGATTATCAAAATTCATTCCTATTTTTTCGAACCTCGAAAAATATACCGTACGGTGCGAACCGCTGACCGTTAGCGCAGAGAATAATGCACGCTGATGCGCCGTGTGTATATTGCTGTGTACGGTCCGTGCTGCACGCGCTGTAATATCAACGATGTTGATGGAGAGCTGGTCAAGATTGGTAGTCAGATTTTCATTTCGTATTACTGATCTAGGCAACCTATGACAGTAAGATTGAATAGACAGTATAGGTCGATCATATTCTACAGTTATGCCAAGTTGCATTAGTTTTCGCAATTTGTGAAAAAGGCTGATACTACCTTTAAATACTTTCTAGATGGACAATAAAAACGCCTAAATTTGGAATTGATGTATTATGTAGCATATTAGCTTTCATTTTTGCCTATTTCATTTCTCGGTCCGGTCAGGGACTTTAATGTAATTTGTTTTCTCCCAGTTAAATTTACAATTTACTCCAAACCAATCAAATAAACCTCAGCCATTGTGTGATTTATTCAGTTTGGCAGGTATTGATTTTAGAACCAACAGACTTTGTGTCTAAGATGCAGGGTAAGGGATATGGTTGGAATAGGGTTTTATATTACAGTGGCGGATCCAGGCGAGGCGCAAGGGACGTGCGCCATCCCTATAATTTGAAAACTGCTAATTAACTGTACATGTTAAACTCAGAAAATTTCAGCGGCGCCCCCCATCCTGGATCCGCCACTGTATTAGGTTTAGGGTTAGCATTGGTGTTATGTATTTATGTTAAGTCTAAGGCTGAAGTTAGTTATTTGATTAATGTGAGGAATGGACCGTGGAGCAATTGTCGCTGTAGCAAATGTCAAAGCCATATGAATTGGGTATTAATCTTACTTGCGATCAAAGAGAATCTTGAGGATGCTCTCTGGAAGTACTCCATCTAACTGGTTGAGACGAAACAGAAGACAGGATTGGTTTACAGGAGAAGACAGCTGAAGGAGAGCTACAGGTTGCCTTTCACCGTCTCTGGTGACCCATTCACAGTCTAGACCTATTACCTAGGAATCGAGAGAACAGAAGACAGGATTGATTTACAGGAGAGGACAGCTGAAGGAGACCTACAGGTTGCCTTTCACCGTCTCTGGTGACCCATTCACAGTCTAGACCTATTACCTAGGAATCGAGAGAACAGAAGACAGGATTGATTTACAGGAGAAGACAGCTGAAGGAGAGCTACGGGTTGTCTTTCACCATCTCTGGTCACCCATTCACAGTCTAGACCTATGACCTTGGAATCAAGAGAACAGAAGACAGGCTTTATTCCTTCATAAGTAAAGAGTTGGGTATCATCTGTAGTTGTGATATTTTTCTATTCATTCCAATTTATCATGTCTACTTTCATTTCCCAAATTATACACATATTTAAAAAAATGTCATATTAAAATATATAAAAATATTACATTCATTTAACATCTACCATAACACACACTTTTCCCTTCATGTCATCCTTTCAGCAGCATTTGACAGTAACTATGGTATTGTCATGATTATTAATTTTTTTACATTTTTAGCCCAACAGGCATTACAAAACAATGAGTAAATGTGCATACAGATTGAGGGCCATTAAATCACCTGCCCTCAGAGTAAATGTGCATACAGATTGAGGGCCATTAAATCACCTGCCCTCAGAGTAAATGTACATACAGATTGAGGGCCATTAAATCACCTGCCCTCAGAGTAAATGTGCATACAGATTGAGGGCCATTAAATCACCTGCCCTCAAACTTTCATCTTAGATTTTAGACTTCTGTACTTAATATTCAAAAGAGAAATGTAAACAAGATGTGATGTTAAATGTAGAAATGAGTTTTCAATACTTAAAGAAGTTTTCAATACTTAAATAAGAAATATATATACCTGTATCTGCTTGGCAGCATCAGCAAAACTCTCTACAGCCTCATGGTGTATATTTGATTCATCAATGATAAATATTTCATAACTCTGGATTTCTGTCACAGGCTGGTAAATATCCTCTTTACTGTTGTCGTTTGATCCCCATATACTCCTACCTCTGTGCAAGAAAATAAAAATAAAAACAAAGCAGACAATTCAATATAAATGGTTTATTAATCATTTGAACATTTCAATTCAATTCAATAATAATAAAATCCTGCAACATATTCCAACATTCTAAGTTTGGGTGGCTAGGCTGTGTTCAAATGCAAGAGACACTCTATGGAATGTTGCATAGATTGAAGACATTTGCTTGACATATTTATGGGAATCATAGCTTCCTTCAAGACATTGTTAGTCATTCTAATCTTAAACAAGTAAATCAAAGTTAGTAATTATAGTAAATTTAAATGGAGATGTTCAGATTTATTTAATAAAAAACACACAAAAATATTGACAAACATTCTTTGAATTTCTGTAGAATGTACAACTTACTTCCTTTTGTAGAGATAGAAGGAAAGCAGGAGCAATGCACCAGCAGTGACACCTAGCATTGATGGGATGATAAGATTGGAAGACATGACGATGGAGAATAGGACAGGAATACAAACTAAGGCAAGTAGCTTAATCCACCTTATACATCTAGATCTACTCTATCTGCAATCTGCATGAATAAAACAAAACAAAAAGAATCAAGTTATGACAAGCATTATACGACAATGATTCATCAAACCATATGCGTCACAATAAAATAGGAAAATGCACAAAGAAAATCTCGTTATTTCAAGTTCATATGAATGAGTCAGTGGACCATGGCAGGCAAGTATGAAGTACTCAGTTGAAGTAGAGTCTATTGTGTTGGTTCCCCGCAAGCTACACTCAGCCGCGCCAATAGCTAACCCCAGCCAGAGCCGCGGGCGTCATTACCAGTTGTGCTCCCGCTGGCGCCGATGCCCTCCTCGGACTCAGCTCGATCTATAACCTTCATCCTGGATTCTAGTACAAGACATTGGGGAAAACAGAGAAATTAAGGTTGAATCAAATCTTAAATATCATAATTACCCTGTGGTTATATCAGTTTTCTGCGAAGAATTCCTAAGAAAAAGCAATTTACCTTGACTTGTCCGGCGTTTCACGTCCACACACGTCTTGCACAATGTTGCAAAATACTAAAATGCGTAGTCTCTTTCTGGCTGTGTGAATATTGATTATTGTTTTTGAAAAAAATGGTGATGTTAAAGTCTAATAAATTATATTACCGGTAATTTACATATTCAACATTTTTATTAATATTATTGTTTGTGACTGAAGAAATATGAATTTAATGGTAAAAACAAGAATGATAACATTTTGAGACACTTCTCCATTAAAAAGTATACAGCTCAACGCCAGGAAAAATTCTAAATTTCTACATGTGATTTTACAGTCGACCCTCAATATAGTCGGATGAGATCAGATGATCCTGAACTTCTTGATGAAAATTTAAACATCTTTCTGATTTATGCAATGGTTGCTTCATGTTGCAAGAAGGAAGAGATGTCCAAGGTTTCTAAGGGGTATGTTTATATAGTATCGATATCCAAATTTTAGTGACATTAACCACGTTTACTTTGACTTTAGAAGAATCTACAATCTCACCACATCTCGCAGTTTTTGGCAAGGCCCAAACGTGAAGCCGCGCCCCGGGTGTGTAGCGGGGACAAGTTAGCTGCGAGAGGGGTATGTTATCCTAAAGACGCAGTGCATAGTGCCACTAGGTGTTGGTGGGGATAGATAGGGGTGGGACTGGTTCAAATGGGTTCGTTCAAATATAGCATACATCATTGTTTATAATATTTTAAAGGAATGTGACTGATAGTGATACTGTATTGAACTTTTGTTCCTGGAAAGGGAATAAATTTAAAGTAAACATAGAGTCCAGGGCAGGGGCTGGGGGCGTTTCACGAAACCGTCACAAGTCTAACTTCTTGACTAAATCGGAGATAGTGAACAACTTGTCCATAAGTGGGTTCCACGAAGCCCTCTCTGACAAGATCGAGGACAACAAGCTGACTAAATACTTATGACGGCTCCGAACCTGTCATATCTTTTGGAGAGCGCTGATACGTCAATCAAACGCAATTTATGGCAAGTGATCGGTTTAGGCGAATTGTATTTGGCGCGGCAATCTTGATTTTCTCATTTATGTTCATATAAAATGTGACAACCTCTGGATCTTGGTCTAAAATGCAGAAAATAAATGGTTTTTAATGATCGAGTGCTTTTTATTTCCAATCAAGAAATAATATGGGGTTAATATATCCAATCAAGAAATAATATTGGGTAAATTTATAATCATCATTTAGCCTACCATAAACCTACATAAAGAGACCCGTAAAGACTACGTTGGTAGTAAAATCAATCTCATTAGTCCCAAAATATTTTAAAAAGTAGTTTTGAATAGATATTTCAAAAATTTGTAATGTATTCTTGATTTCTCTTTGTCAGCGAACAAAAAAAAGAGGAAAAACATCAATCTAGCTCCATTTTCAGCTAGCATAATTTTTTCATAGTCTGTTTTACAAAACTATCGTATTGGCACATGCGGGGGTACCCTTCTCATGTTCCGACGTGGTCTTATTAATTCATGATCGACACCTTCTAAATATATGCAGTAAGTGACTGGGTGTAGTTTAAAACATATTTTTATACATTTTACATAATGCTATGAGTTATCATACTATCACATCAATTTTCGATAATATTGATTTTTTTTCTAAAACATAATTTCTAAATATCAGTGAAACCGTGATAAAGGCTATTTCTCGATGACATCATCTCCGATAATATCGATATCACAAGTTGTCTAACTTGGAAGTGCTTCGTGTAACCGCCTTAGTAAGATTGGAGCTAACTACGTGGTTGGCGGATAAAGATATGACTAACTTGTCCATGGTTTCATGAAACGCCCCCCAGATCTGGTCTTTAGGTTCCAAACAAAATAAAATTAAAAAACAAAAATCTTCAAAGATGCAATATTTCTCATGCTTTATTTTGTCCTTTTCCATTTCACTCTTATTAGGATTTCTCATGACGATAGCACCATGCCTGAAAAATAAACACCTGCATGTAATTTTATGATATCTGAAGTTCTAGATCTTCTGTGAATGCTAATCTCACGCTAAGTCAAAGACATTTGCTTGTTTTTTGTTGCACAATTTAAAAACGAGGTATAATAAAGTTCTTACAAGAACTTTTATTTTCATCTTCATTACAGATATAAACTAGATATGGTGTTTTTGAAGAGACTTTATCATCTTGTTCCAGTTCTGTTTCTATCATGGAGATCTGTTCAGACAGCTCTCTTTATTCTTCTTCTTATTGTAGCTGGTGGAGGTAAGAAATATTGCTTAAACCTTCATTGACGAAACACCCTATGTAAAATAGAAATCTTTTCAGATGGCTATCTTTAACATTCTTGTTTTGGCAGGTGGAGGTAAGAAACATCTCTTAATCCCCCCGTTTCGTTTTACAAACACTGTTTGTATCTTTGAGATCCTTTAGACGGCTCTTCTTATTGTAGGGAGAGGTAAGGAACATCAATTTATTTTAACAAACTTTTTTTTTTTTTTACTGTTTGACATCTACCTAGAACACTCTACATAACAAAAATGAATACCCATATCTTCTAATTTTCAAACGTTGAGTGTGTAATTCATTTTTATCTATTGAGTCACAGCAATGTCTTCTTCAGTAAAATAGGCCCTTTAGATATAGCCCTTTGGTGGTAGTTATCCAAATGATATTATTACTCTATTTTTATTCATGTTGATTGTAAACTAAATTATTGTAATCTTAAAACTCTCTCTCTTTAAAAAAAATATATTATTCTTTTTATTTTGCAGAGCAAGGTGCAGCTTACTTTGTAGGCTTGATCCCCAGTAAATTCTATGTGGTTCTTCCTGCTCAAGATTGGTCTGGTTTCATTACAACCTTATGGCAGTCTATGCTCTACATTATGCTCATTGCCCTGGTAAGCAAGTCTAATTACTCTCTTTGTATTGGACTAGTGGTAATACATCAAAGTCATAGACTTAAGTAAACCGACCAGCCCCCGTCGCGAAGCGACGGGAACTGACGAACCAGTAGACATATTTGGCGAAGTTTTGAAAATATCTTTACATGACCACAAATTTCGTGGTCAAAAATACCTTATTTGAATTCATACTCACATTGAATCAAATCTTTGAAGTTTTTCCTCGAATTGGTGACATCTGCGAATGTTTCACATGAAGTAATCAACTAATAATGTAGAAAAATACAGGAAAATTGAGTCCATCAACGTATATTTCTCCGTGCGTGCGTTGTCTTCGCCATACGTCTTCGCACAGTAAAATGACGTCATAGAAAATGGCAGCGATGGCACCAACATTATGAGAAGAGACAAGGCCAACGGAAAATTCAATTTGGTAAGTCAAGAAGCTCTTATATACTTTCATTTTTAGTCGTTGTTACGCATGAAACATCATAGAAACCTTACAACAACATTTTAACATTAGATTGATTAAATTGACCAGTATAATCACCTGAGCGCTCATCATCGCTGATTATTTCGCTGTAAATGGAGGTGGTGGAAGTACAGCCCCGTCGCCTTCGGCAACGGGGCTGTGTATAGTTAAGACTTAAGTTACTTGTGTTTGTGTTTGCGTTGATGCATCTTACTGGTTGAAAATAGATTGACAATATATTTTTTTTTATCTTTGAGATAGCTTTGAAAGCTGGAGATACGAAAACAAAAACATTTTTTTTTGGTGGAATTCCAAGTAGTTATTTGATTTTGAGATTTAACAACCTTTAATAGATCATTGTCTTTAGCCAAATATAGTGCAATATAGCAAAATATTTTTGCAAAATAAAGACCAAATATATAGCAAAAATTATAGCCAAATATAAAAAAGACTTGAACATAGAACATGTAACCCCCCCCCCCTTATATACATTGAAACAGGCAGTGACTTGAGTGCTGACAGCTTGTTTGTATTCCCTTAAATATTGCTACAAATTCAAAATCGATTTCCAAATTTAACTATTACAACCCCAAAATAAAAATTAAAAAGAATAAATAAATAATAAAAACAATAATACATTGGTGTGAATATTCAAAATTGAATGACATGCGCCGTTAAAACCAACCAAACAACAACAACAAACCTTATATAAATGAGTTTGACTAAACAAAATATTTTCAACAAAGTTTGTATGTCTTTATTATAAAGAGGTTTTCCACATTGTATCAGGTTTCTTTACAATTGTCTTTATAGAATGTGAAAACCATCTTCTCTTTCCAATATTTTCCCCTCTACACTGTCATTCAGATCAAGAGTGCTAAGACTTATATCAGCAAGCTGTTGTATGTCAGATGGAGAGAAGCATTGACAACACACCTTCATAAACTATACTTCAAGGCTTTCAATTATTACAAACTCAATGTCTTACAAACAGGCAACATTGATAACACGTGAGTAGTATAATTATATTGAGGACGGTCAGATTTCTTTTCATGATTAATCATTGATATTAGTTTATCAAATCCTTGTATAACTGTCTAGAGACTGGTGCAAAATTCATGTCAAATGTTTGTTAATTGTACGCATAAAGACAAGTCAAATGTTTTACAAAGAATGTTAAAGAAGTACCATAGATTCATAATAATACAGTGCAAATCAACACATGAGCCTGGTTCACCTGGTTTAATTTTTAAATGCAGATTTAGATTCATTGTGGAATTTCCTTTCAGAAAATGTATAGTTTAGATATACAGGGTG
This sequence comes from Paracentrotus lividus, assembly GCA_940671915.1. Classification (NCBI taxonomy): domain Eukaryota; kingdom Metazoa; phylum Echinodermata; class Echinoidea; order Camarodonta; family Echinidae; genus Paracentrotus; species Paracentrotus lividus. Next base: position 45,746,982 of record CALNVZ010002974.1, read on the forward strand.
TATACTTTTCGAGATACAGGTCTTTGAAGTGAAAAAGTGCCATTTGTAGTGAATTTGGCATTGTAACGCAAAAGGCGGCGAACTTATAACACACGGCCATATATTTGTCGTATCCACTGTTTATGGCCAGAGGTAGTTAACGATTGTCTTTCCTTTTGTTTTAGAGATCAACGGATCACCAGGATGTTGAGAGACTATGTAATCAGTTGAATCTGGTAGTTCCTACACTCATTGTGTCTCCATTCACTATAGCTACATACACTTATCTCACATATCAAATGTAAGTCAAGAACAATAGTTGTTTTAGTTTTGAAAGTATGTGTTTTTCTAAGTCCTAAGCTCCAAATTAGAATTTCGCACTTAGTGTCTGGTATGAAAATGAAACTTGTTTTGGGTCGATATAAAAATTGTTAATGCCCCAATGAGAGGGTTTTGCTCTAGCCCTGCTCTTTTTAATATTCTTTTCTTGATTACTTTACTCATATTTTCTTCTCGACATATTCTTAATCTATTTAAAAAAAAAATGTTGTCATGTCCCAAATTCCTCATTGAATACATCTCTTTTATTCATAATATATATTTTGGCTTTCTCATAAAGACAATCCTATCCAATATATTAATGACTTCATGGAAGTCTTTTTGTCTTTGCAATTTATTTATGTTTCAATTTGTTTTCTACTTTTTTTTATTTGTATTTATTCTTGACATCGTATGTCTCTTTTTTCTGTTCCATTAAATGAATTGAATATTCTCTCTATTTTTTTTCCGCACAGCACGGGCTATCTTGGGCCTCTAGTCATCTATTGTTACTTCATTGTTGGGAGTATCATCAACAGATTCATCATGTCACCAGTTGTAACCTGACCTATCAACAAGAGAAACAGGAAGGAATATTCAGGTCAGTTGATCCCTATGACCCCTGACCCTTATGACCCGAATCCCCTAAAATTGTAACCATATGACCCCTGTGACACTAGATTCATCATGTCACCGGTCATAAACCTGACCTATCAGCAAGAGAAAAGGAAGGAATATTCAGGTCAGTTGATCCCTATGACCCCCTATGACCCCTGACCCTTATAACCCGAATCCCCTATAATTTGCAACCATATGACCCCTGTGACAATAGATTCATCATGTCACCGGTCATAAACCTGACCTTCAGCAAGAGAAACAGGAAAGCATATTCAGGTCAGTCCATCCCTATGACCTCTATGATCTATGACCCCTATTATCTGTACCCTGTGACCCCTATAACCATATAATCATCATGTCACCCTGTCAAAGATTGGGTTAAGCAGCATGGATATCCTGAAGAGATTTAAACTCATCTAAAATACACCTCTTTGTTATTGCTGTTCACTATTTGTATTGTTGCTTTTTGATAAATTCCATTATTATTGATTATGAGTGAATTCAAATGTAAATATTGAATACAAATAATCGTCCTAGAGAGAAAAAAAAATTATATTGTTCAACCAAACCATTGTCATGAATTGAACTTTGATAATGGAAATCATATGTTATGATTAGGCCTACACTCAAAATGGACTGTCTAGCAGCAGAATCTATTATTGTTAGGTCAACAAACTTTATTTTGGGGGTCATTGAACTTGTGCTTGGCAATGTTAAATTATGGACATGTTCATATTTATACATTTCTCTTACAGTACTCTGTTTAAATTTATGATGAATATAGCATTGGCCAGCAATATTTTAGACTGCAATAAAGATTATGAAATAATTGTGAAATTAGATCCGTGTTGACAGATAAATGATATGTGTTTTCTTCAGGTTTAAGCATGCCCAGTTGAGGGCTAACTCAGAATCAGTAGCCTTTTACTCAGCTGGTGGAGTGGAAAAAGACAATGCTGACCGCAAACTTTTCAATCTTCTGGACGTCCAGATAACACTGACAAACTGGGAGTTCTGGTTGAATGGTATGTTTAAGTTAACTTTAAACCATAAATAGTGATAAATAAACATAAAAAACAAGAATTATACAATGCAACAAGCTTATTCACACATATAAAATAAAAGATCTGTACATCATTGAAAAAGTATTCATGTCTTTAAGATTAACAAGAAAAAATGACACCATAAAAATAAGTTCTACATTTGGCAAGACAAATATTAAAGATGTGCAATTCTTTGTGGTTATTTTTTTTTCTCAGTTGCTGTAAATTTATTTGATTACGTTGGTAGTATTCTGAGTTATATTATCATTGCGATACCAATCTTTGCTGGAGTATACAATGGTCTTCCTGCATCAGAAATATCGGGTCTCATCAGTGCGGTAAGTCCTCTTGTGTGTTATTTCTTGCATTTCATTTGACAGTATTGTTCAGCTTTATTATAAATGATAAAAAGCTTCACTGGAGAGATTTTTTTTAAAGAAAGAATTTGTAAAGTATTTACAATGGAATTCATAACTTGAAGTTCGAATCCCTCCTTATTTTTTAGTTAATTTGTTGATAATTTTAGTAGTCCAGAAATACAGTAAATTGTTTTTATTTGTTATTGTTGTCATCGTCATCATCCTCCTCTTCACCATTACAATTATTATCACTATCATCATCACCACTTTCAAAATCAGCATCATCAACATAATCATCATAATCACCATCATCACCACCATCAACATCTTCATCACCATCATCACCACCACTATCATCTTCATCATCATCATCATCACCATCACCATCTTCATCATCATAATCTTTATCATCATCATCATCATCATCATCATCATCATCACCATCACCATCACAACCACTATCATCATCATCACCATCTCATCATCAGGGCAATTCCATGAATTAGTGGACATGGACATAAAAATCAAAATTGCGATATTCCAGGTGAAATTTGTGTTTTATGGTAGAAGATATGTTGAACAATACAGACCAAATGTCTAAAAGTCAATTAATTACAAGAAAATATCTGAATAAGTGGATTTAGCACAGTTCACATTTCAGGCTGAAAATATGAAGTAAAACATACAAAAAGTTTAAAACATCAGAAATACTACACAAGGGTCTTTTCAGTAAAATTAGGAACATTCAATAATTTGAATATAATTGTCTTTCAGAAATCAAGAGTCAAAAGTGTATTGGGTTTGCTAATAACCACAAATTTTGGAATTCTCTGCCCTTTGAATCCCCAAGTAACGTAACTAACCAAAAATCAACTTTGTTTTTACTGAAAAGAAAGTAAATGCCCAGAATGTTCATATTCTAAAAATTCCTCCTATACATACATTCTAACTCAAAACAATCCCATTAATTCAATAATCATTGTCGTATTAGCGAAGTTGAGAAGCATCCAAAATGTGTAACGCAACTAACCATGTAACGTAACTAACATGCAGTAACGCGTAATAACTGCTATTCAACTTATCAACAACTGTTCAGGTGGAAAAGTAGAAAACATATTAATGAATATATTAGACAAAAGAGACCATTGAGAAAACAATTGCCACCCTAGGGGACTAATTATATACATAATAGGCCAATATATTCAGACCAAAATAATAAACAACAGAACCAAATGACTTCTCATGAAAGAAAAGCTATGAATGATAACTTTAACTCTTTTGACCCCAAGTGAGCCCAAATCAAAGACACACACTTGTCAAAGGAGGGGGGGTAGCTGTAACTCAACATAGATGACGTGTGACATTCGAATGCTGACAAATCACAATGAACCCTTTTTTCCGACTTGTATTGGTTTATGAGGCAAAGAGATTCATATAGTATATATTTTTGTTTGGTTCCTAATATTACGACAGGGAAAGCACTCTTCAATTATGTTCTATTTTACAGTATGCTTCCTAATCATGGTGCCATGAACGTGTACATCATACATGTATAACATTGTGATATTCTACATTAACTTCCTTTTTTTGGAATGTACTTTAGCAGCATGAGCGAAAAGTTTGGGTGAGCTAAATTCGCATGATGAAAGTGACACCACTTCAATTTTAAATCATGCTTTATTAATGACTACTTTTATAAAGATATGAACATAGGAAGTGTTAAAAATATGTTAACTCTGGTGGAACAACGTTTTAAGGTTACCCTGTGCACCATATGAAATCGTAATATGTCTGTATATTCAGTCATTTAAATGGGGGGAAAATGTCCTTTTGTGTTTTTTTTTTTTTTACTTTACATCATTGATGCCATTGAAGCTATCATTAAAAAAATACAAATACATTTTGTATTCCTCATCTATAGATCTATCTGTCTGATATTTTATGGTGATTCATTTATTTCTTTACTTAAGAATTATCAACTGAACATGAAATTGTATTATCGGGATAAGTACAGTGTATAACATGCTGCTGATTTTTCAGACCCTCATTTCATGTATGCATTTCATGCAACCAAATGCTGATTGGTACTTAGGAGAGCATAAATATGCTATTTGTGGGTATAAAGAATTATGTTCCAGTACTAATAGGACAATATTACTATTCTGCATTATTATCTTATATGGATGAAGCCATTTATACTACTAGAATTTTTAAAATTATGCACAAATCCAATTTTTGTTCGCATGGACAAAATGTACGTAACTAACGGTAACGTAACTAACCATGTTTTTGGATACCGTACAAAAACATAAAGCTATTTCTAAAATTTGTTGTCTCAAATAACTTGCCAAGAAACCAGTTACACATGATGTTAATGGTTTGTCTCGGTTGAACCTCGTTTGAGGAAGGTTTGAATGCAAAGTCTGTTCCCAAAAAAGCATGTCCACTTTTTGTAACGTAACTAACTAAATTAAAGTTCTTGCTACAACTTCCTGAAATATATCTCATGATTTCTTTTGTGGGGGTGAAGTAGGTTATGTCTATAGGTATTGACACTACAAAAATTTAACAATACTATCAAAGCGTCTTCATGTACGAGCTAACCTTAGAGTAAAAGTAGCCCTAAAGTGTAACGAAACTAATCATGGAATTGCCCATCATCATCTTCATCATCATACCTATCTACATGTACATCCACAACATTAGTGGTAGCGTTTCTCATTCTTCTTCATTCTCTTAGCTTTTGTCAATTTCCACTCTTCCTGATATGCCCATGTTTGGTATTTTGTTCTCCTCAGTATTCCTTCCAAACCATGTACCTGATCAGCTGTTTCTCAAAGTTGATTGACCTCTCCAATAAGATCTCTGATATAGCTGGCTTTACTCACAGGTAAGTCAGATATCCCTAAAGAACCCCTCCAAAATTTTAAATTAATGCAATCAGTTTTGTCTTTTGGGTTTTTGTGAGCACTGAACAAAAGGGAGATTGATCCAAGTTTCTAACGCTCCAAATGATATTATTCTTGAGTGAATCTTGTGAATTTACTTTTAAAAGTATTTTAGAATAGATGTTTACACAATCAATTAAAGCCCAAAATTTTTGCTATAATTTAAGTGTTATAATATCTCCTGTTACATTGTATCAGTCTTTTGCTCTTTAAACAATATTAATGGTATTATACATTTAGATAGTGCTTAATACAATGTATCCAACTTGGTGTTTCTAAGCGCATAGTATTAACTAATAATTACCCAGCTACCCTGATAAGGCACTCCCAGCATTCAAGGAATTTCTCCCTACCAGTACCCATTTAACTCAATTTGGGTCGAAATTTTGAGCAAATTTGTAGATGTATGTCTTGTCAAAGGACTTCGGTGGAATGGACAGGATTTGAACCGCATACCTTGTGATTTTCGGACCATCGACTTACCCATTCGACCACACCACCTCTAAATGTCTAAATTTATTTTTAATGATAAATTTTCACAGAATTGGAGAGCTCCTTGAAAGTTTGGAAAAGCTGTCACCGAACACCGAGGATTCTAAAGATACACACAAAACTATCCTACATCATCCAGAAGAAGGCTCAGGTGCTGTGACGTCCGACACCCAGTTCCTCATCTCAGAAACAGAGATGGACAGGGAGTACATGTCAGAAGACCTCAGGCAACCCCGAGGACAGTGGGAGGAGGAAGAAGAAGTCAGCAGTGTGGACAGTCTTATTGCATTCCAGCTTGATCAGGTTGCTATAGCAACACCATCAAAAGAGGGCATCCTCATCAATGGTTGGTTTAATATACTTCTTGAATTTGTGTATGTTGTATGTATGTATGTTCCTGTCGACCGGTAACCAGTGGCCGGTGTGAGCGCCATAATGTTGTTCATATGATCTGTATACGAAAATCTATCGTCGTGAGAGCATCTGATGCCGAAATTTTCTCTGAGAAAATTGCTGAAAACCAACAAGGTAGGTAAAACTTACAGCATTTTTTTACCTTGATGTAAATTTGATATTTCACAGAATGTGATGGTGAAAGAGTGTTTGAAGGGGTAACCTCAATTGTTTGTATATTTAGTAAGCTTATAGTTTCATTTTGATCATACTAGCGTGTACAGGTCGATTTGTTGTAGTGAAGGGGTGCAATGTGGCATTGAATGCTTGGCTGACGTAGCAACATTAGTGCAGGTAATATGGGCAGTCCAAAATGGCGCAAATGATTCTGGTAGTTAGTATTGGGATGAGGCATCAATCTCTTTGCTACAATTTTTGGGGTATATTCAGAGTATATAATTAATATAAATAACTTATTGTAGGCCTATATTGATTTGTATAATGAAAATAATATTTAAATAATATTAAAAAAAGAAATAATATACAAAATACAAAACAATGATATAGTCAAAGTATTTACTGAAGGGTCTTATAATTTCAAATGATATCTTAAAGTTAATGATTTTCAACATTTTAAGCAAATTCCAGACGTAGTAGAGTCATTGTAGTTTTTAAAAAATACATTAAATACATATGCCCATATTACCTGCACATGCAGGTAATATGGGCACTTTGGTGATGACGTCAACATTTGAATATTGCAGACAGGGGGGTTGGTGATAATTGTTTTTATTCACAATAAAAGTTAGAGCAGTAGTTATTGATTCATATAAACAAAGATTAGACTGTGTGTCATTTTGTAATTTTATGCAAATTAGGCAAATGAGCTTAGGGGGCCCATATTACCTGCATGTACCCTAATTGTGTATTTTGGAACAAGTCTAATTTCACTTCAATTGTGGTTTTACTTGAATAAATTATAGTGATTACAAGACCTAAAGCCTCATTTTTACAAAATTAATTGGAAAACATTAATCACAATGCATTGGAGTGCATGTGAAGATAAAAAAGGGACTAAACGTTCTGTTGATTTGCACAGATCTCACTCTGGAGGTGGTAGAAGGACGTAACATCCTGATCACTGGCTCTACAGGCAGCGGTAAAACATCTCTCCTTCGTGTTTTACATGGTCTATGGCCTGTGATGAGTGGCACAGTAGAGCAGAGAGGAGTGAGACCATGTGATATCATGTTCCTCCCACAGAAAGCATATCTTACAGATGGAACACTTATGGACCAAGTGAGTAGTACAGAGTATAGTAAAGCATGATAACTGATGGTATTGCCCAAATGATATTAACCTGTTGGAGAAGGGCTGACTTGGCTATAACACACATTTCCCATAGACCTCAGCCCACAAATATTTGGGTTCAATCCTCAATGGGTTAAACAAATTGCAAATACTTTGATTATTCCGTGTTATTTTAAATTTTGCACAATGTGTGAAAGGGAAATGATTACTTTTCATGACTGTAAATATGAGATGCAGGTGTGTCATGTTCCTCTGCATGTATTTTATAGAATTAAAACCTATAAATGAATAAACATGATGGAGTCTTTATAGCTGAAATGCACTGCCATAAAAAACCACGTTGCTCACACTACCAAACTATGTTCCCTCAATTTTCAGATAACTTACCTTTCCACAAACCCTAAACTTATTGCGAAAGTGATCACAAGTTTCCTTGTTGACCACAGTACATTGTGAGACAAGTGAATACGCTTTAGCAAATTATTGTCAATCTGCAATGATCAACTAATTTAGTCTTATATGAACAAAACATTTTTGCTTACACAAACAAACTATTTTATTATAGTAAATAGTGGTAGAAAAATAAGCGTAGTCATTGGATATCTCAGTACCACGTGACCTACCTTCAATTTGTTATATTGTACATACCAGTATGTACAATATAACTTTTGGTTTTTGTAGGGTATAGCCTGTGTTAAATGAATGGAGAGAGTATCAATTCTATCGTTTAACTAATTGCGCTCGCGCGTGGTAACAGTAAAATGGTGGGCAAAAAAAAGCTCATAACAATGGATACGCGGAGCAACAAAATACGTCACAATAGCTACATTAGCACTAAAAAATTGGCAAAGATAAAACCAGATTAGGCAAGGTCAAAGATCTAGGGGTCTATTTACTATAATAAATAGTGAACGCTATATCTTGCAACATTACTGGACTATATGAACTCCAAATACTAAATTATCCCTCGTGCAGATCTATTTCACCTCGTCCTACGGCCTCGGAGAAACAAATCTGCACTCAGGATAATTTAGTATTTGTTGTACTTATAATCCAGTATATTGCGCGATAGATTGTACACTATTTATATACATGTAATAGTACCTGTATATTGTTTCTGAAATTTTCCTAGGGCTGTGAGCCCATCAAGTTTACCTTACGCTGTAGCCCTATATTATGAATTCAGTTTATGTTTTTAATTGATTATTATTATTATGTGAACAAATACATTGTTCATGTATCATTACTTGTTATCATAACATCATATCATATCAAATCAAATCAAATCAAATTCCTTCATTTTCAGATAACCTACCCTTCCACAAACCCTACAAGCCTATCAAGGAGTATCTTAGAAGAGGACCCAGATCCAAGTCTGATCCTATCTCAAGTAGGTCTAGAGGGACTGGTCCAGCGATGTGAAGGACTAGACACACTGGTCTCATGGAACTGGTATGATGTATTAACCCCTGGAGAGGCTCAGTGTCTGGCGTTTGCAAGATTGCTCTATCAGAGACCTAAATTTGCCTGTGAGTACCTTTTTTTTTTTTTTTTTTTTTTTTTTTTTTTGGCAAGCACATTGCTACATGTATATCCAGCATTTTGTTACATGCTGTTATTTTCTATTGAAATATGACAAAGAAATAAAATGTTCTATGGAGAGCCAAATTTGCTTGTGAGTACTTCCCCTGTTTAACCTTGAAGGCATACTGCTTTCTTCGCAAGTACTTGCAATATCAGTTTGTTTTATATTATTCTTTTGTATTGAAATATAACAGAGAAATAAAATGATTTAATTAGGCCCAAATTTAGGTGTAAGTACTACCCCCATTTAGCTTTGAAGGCACATTGCCCTTCTTTGCAAGCACATTGCAATAGCATTTTGTTTATATTATTGCTTTCTATAAAAATACAGTAGAAAAAAAAAGAAGTAATGACATGCTGAAGACCTTTAGTTCTTTCAACTTATTTCAATATTGTAAACTATGTATAGCTGTATCTTCTTTGAAATTTTTTGTTCAGACAATTGATTAAGCAAACCTGATTAAATATGGCTGAATAAATAAAGTGACTAATCATTGATTACTAGTATTGTCACATTGTCATGGACTACAGTAAATGAAATGGCTCTTTAATAAACAGTTTGAATGAAAGTAATCCTTGAAATTTCTAAATTGGCAATGCGGGGAAATGCGAAATCACTATTTCCATGCACAAATTGGCAGTTTTTTAAAATGTATGTTGTAGTCTTCATCAAAAAAGTCTTCTTTGAGATAGGCAGCAGAGCCCTTGAGGGTTATAGGAGAAGAAGTATTTTTTTTTTCTAGGATTTAGAAATGAAATATAATTGGTGATGAAGATCATTATGTGATTCAATAAAATCTTGTACTTCTTAATTTCATATCACCATGATCTCTTTCTAACCAGTACTTGACGAAGCAACCAGTGCGGTACCAAGTGAAAAGGAGGCGCAGCTATACAGTCTCTGTCGGGAAGCTAAAATGACCCTCATCAGCGTTGGTCATCATGTCACTCTAAAACGATTCCACGATGCTGAGTTAATTGTAGATGGTCAAGGGGGTTGGATGTTAGTAGATATCTCTCATATAGAATAGAAGCTGAGATGACCGTTATGATGTCACACTCAAACGATTCTATGAACTCATTGTAGATGGTCATGGGGGTTGGATGTTAGTAGATATCTCTCGTATAGAATAGAAGCTAAGATGACCGTTATGATGTCACACTCAAACAATTCCATGAACTCATTATAGACGGTCAAGGGGATGGATGTTGGTAGACATCTCTCATATAGAATAGAAGCTAAAATGACCATCATGATGTCACACTCAAACATTTCCATGAACTCATTATAGACGGTCAAGGGGATGGATGTTAGTAGATATCTCTCATATAGAATAGAAGCTAAGATGACCGTTATGATGTCACACTCAAACATTTCCATGAACTCATTGTAGACGGTCAAGGGGATGGATGTTAGTAGATATCTCTCATATAGAATAGAAGCCAAGATGACCGTTATGATGTCACACTCAAACATTTCCATCAACTCATTATAGACGGTCAAGGGGATGGATGTTAGTAGATATCTCTCATATAGAATAGCTCAGAACTAGCTGTAGATATTGAGACGCATTTGTGGTAAGATCATGTTTCGCCATGGTTTTTGAAATATGATTTCAGCATTATATATATATATATAAAAGTGAGGTACTATATGAAATTTGAAATGATGATGAAATTGAAATTTGAAATTTAAAAGGTTAAATGCAGGGCTGTACAAGTACTTTTTCCAATGTTCTTAAGTAATATATTACGTTTGTTTGTGTCTCAATACGTGGGCCCGTTTTTAAAGTTTTGGATTGAGAGGGTAGAAATTTAGAATTTGGGGTTCCATGTTCACTGAAAACCTGTCATTCTTTATTTGAGAAGGAAGATATAACGACAAATACGAAGAAAATCGATAGAGAACATGATCACAAAAAGATCCCACTAGATTTGCTTTAGATTTGACTGTGTACAAACTTATTATTTATTATCAAAGCATGTTTATGAGCTGTTGATATCTACATATCTTTTTATGGAATGGATTATATTGTGCTTTTATAATGAGAATGCCAAGTTGATTCTTGCCTTTCTCTTTTTGATTCTGTCGTATTATGGAACCTATTTCTATATTATGCCAGTATTATGAACATTAATCTATCTTTAAATTTCCTCTATCAAAGAACCTTGTGATTTTAGTTGAGATGATTGTGACATTACTTTCTACACTATTTACAGAGGTATAACCAACAAGGCAAAGTCTCTCAATCAAACAGATACATCCGTTAATGAAGGTACATTTTGAATTGTAATAGTGAATATTTTGACACAAAATTGGGAACACTTTTTTTGCAAAGTCAGTTTGAGTTCACTGTGATTTTTCAAATATCTAAAATAATGTTTATTGGATTATTGTCAGAACTTAACTGTTTCTTGCTACAAAACTGTTTGAATTATAAAAACCTCCATTTTGATTTTGTAGCCTTTTGTAGTCCTTTGAAAAGACATTAAAGGCCCTCGCAAGTCGGAGATCGTGGGGAATGCGCGTTTTTCTTGAGCTCCATTGACCCATACACAATCTACAGTGAGGCTTACGCAAGGGTCGGCCTACTGGGGATTAACATTCGGACAGCACGAACATGACGAAGTTGGCCGAATTCAGTCGATCAATAGGGTCAATAGCTTCGGATTAGTTTATAGACTCTCAACGGGTCTCTTCGTATTAATTCAAAGAGAGGACTTGTATAATGCTCCATTTCAAAAACAAAACATAGGTTAGATTTACTTCGGACTTCTGGTTAGTTAGTCTAGCCATGAAGGATTATACTCCAGACACCCTGACGCCTGGAGATTACGCAACACGCCGGGCTCTGATTGGAATGTTATCATTTCACCCGAGATAAGGTGAATTCCCCATGTTTTATCAATTATACGTCCCTTTAATACTTATATGCCACTTTTGACTCAGGAGAAGTAATGGCTACCTAACAGAAATTCAATTCTTAGTATTCTATATCACTATATGATATACGATATGATTGGTTGACTGGAACTATAGGATGAGTACAATATGTTTTACAAACCTCACACTCGTATTATTTTCATTTATAAATGGTTAGCAAAATTCAAACACTTTTGTAATATAAATGTATTGGTATATGTATCTTTAATATATTTTTGATGTCATCACGTCTTCCATGAGTTTCACTTGTCAAACTATGCATATTGAAAGTTTATATGTTTCTATAGATACAATATTGTTGTTTTTCTGCTTATCAATTTTATGGACATTGTAGAATAGTACTGAACCCAAGAACACTGCTCTCCTGACTAGTTTTGAACCCTGAACCCTACAGTCCCAAGACCAAAACCACTTGACTGTGATGTCCTACATGCCACTGTAATTATTTAGAATTGTGATTTTCTTATGCTGTGTACTTTAAGGTAATACTGATTTTTTTATAAGAATGTATTTAATATGAGTCATATTTTATATTTTTATAAAAACTTAATGTTTTTGTAATATTTTGATGATGCAGAAATGAAGTTATACTCCTGTATAATGATTCATTGGGTAAATGCAATTTTTGAAACCAAGCTAATATGCCAAAAAGTATCAAATGAATGTGTGGATCATTTCTTACTTGGTACCTAAATGTTGATGAGAGTCCAGATTATGTAACTTTGTCATTTTCCTCCATGTCACTCGAAATCACTCTTACATGGATTTAATAATTATAACTTGCCTGATGAAAAATATGTAATATCGCCCTCTAGTGTTGTCTTTGTGTTTATATGCATGATATTCAAAGTTGCTTATTCATTTCACCAACTATTGTGACACCATGCTGTAAGACTAATACAAGTCATGGAAACATGCAAGATTGAATGAGAGAGAGAGAGAGAGAGAGAGACAGAGAGACAGAGACAGGACAGAGCGAGACGACAGACAGACAGAACAGAGAAAGGGGGGGGGGGTGGAGAGAGAGGGTGTGGGTTAAGAACAATGCAAACAATTATCAATGAAGGGGGAGGGGTAAATGTAAACCTGAGGATTGAGTAAAATCTGAAATATAGTAGAAATGAATCAGTGAAAGTATGAATTGAATAAACAAGATATTTATGTTGAATAGACAATTAATTTTATTCATTTGTCTCCAACGGTAGAAACCATGCAAATTGGTAGAAGATATTTATGTTATTCGCAAGTTATGGCAATGTGTTGGCAATGCGGTCACTTTTTGTGATGTCTTGCATGAACATATCTCCAAGCTCCAAGATGACATGAACAAAAAAGATACCCCAAAATATAACTTTCCTTGTTCATTCGTGATTGTGTGTCGCATATATAAACTTATCCTCAGATAAAAAGAATACATTTTAAGTGAAGTGTGTACAAAGTAATTTGGAAGTTTCTACACACCTTAGTTACGTTGACAGTTGGAGGATTTTGAAATCATTAGTGATCTCATTTTCATATAAATTGTTATTTGTTCAATTATTCTTAAATGTTTTGGGGGGCTTTCATGTTTCCACACACTTCAGCTTATTCCTAGGGTTTCATTCTCTTTCAATATAAAGTGAGAGATGGATTAATTGAAGGGGAAATTAAGAGATGAGAAGACTCATATGCCTTGTTTTATTTTGGAACCTTGACTATTATAATTTTCATTATATTAATGACAAAACTGAGTTGAGCTTCGAGACAACTAATTACTTGAAGACCTCGTTTTAATCTACAATTGCCAATATGCTACTTCTAATTACTACCATCTTTTCCACAAGCAATAAGATTTTCAGCAATGTCTGTTCTACCTATACGTCATCAACTCCCCCTACTCATGCCCCCTTCACTATATCATGTGGGCCAGTTTGACGTAAAGGTCTATACTCGTTGAAAGACAAACATACCAGATTCTTTTCCTCTTCAATGCTCTGAGATCAGATGTCCAATGCCATGGACAGGGATTCATCTCAGAGCAAGAAGGGTATTTAATGTAATAGAAATATCATCAGCTTGATGCCAAACGGGCCTTACCCTTTTTATTATACATGTATAAAATATATCTGGACCCTGTTGCATAAAACTTCTAACCGGAGTTTTTTCCGGTTAAAATCTGAAAACTCCGGTTAAAGTCCGAAAACTCCGGTTACAATATTTTTATAGATTTTTTTACTGTTTTTTTCCATTGCTTAAAAACATACCAGAGTTTTCAAAAGTATTAATGCAATAAATTTTTAGGGAGTTTTAAAACTCAGGTTGAATAACCTAAGAAATAGGTCTACATAAGCTGAGTTTTTTAACCCGAGAAAACTCAGGTTAGAAAAAAAGTTTTATGCAACACCACCCAGGCCTTTAAACAATAAGGCCCTTACATATTATTTCATAATATTGAAAACTTGTTTCTTTTTCCTGTAGGCATGATTCTATCTGTTTGATAACTGCCCTGTTGGTATTCAATTCAATGAAGGGGAGGGGAGCTTAGCACCCAAATTTGCTGATAACTTTGAAGGTTGTGATATCAACATTTACCCAAAGACAAATGCAACACATCTTCAATGTACCCCTCCAAAAATCAAACATTTAATCAAGCTTTTTATTCCATTGTAAGATACCTTTTACGGATCCATACAGATTTACCAAGAAGACCAGATGAGGGGGAGGAAATAGGGACTTGTCTGCATTTTTGATGACTGTTTTCTGTTCCTTTCTCTATTCCTGATTTTATTTTCCTCTACACTATCCTTTTTCTTTTCTTTATTTAACTTTTTTTTCTCTTGTTTTTTTTCCCCCCATATTTCCTCTCCCTTTCGCCCTTTTTTTTTTAATGCTGACAGAAATTTAAAACCCATCCATCCCCTCAATGACACCTACATTGAAGTCACCTTGATGACCTACATCATACATGTATTAGTTTCAGGGCATCAATTATCTCCTCGTTATCACCATTCTCATTCAGGGATAAAATCATCATCATCATTACCACCACCACCACCATCGTCATCATCATCATCATCATCATCATCATCATCGCCATCGTTATCATGAAGGTCAACTTCAAGGTTATAAGCTGGTCTATTTGAACTTCATTTGACATCCCCTCATTATTGATATCAGCATATTATTGCCAAGTTCTTTATAATCATCACCTTTACCATTCTCATCAGTATCAACATTCAGCCTTTTTACCATCTCACTTTTCATCATTATCATCACTGTCAAATATCATCTTTTCATCATCATCATCATCATGAACGTCATTTACCATCATCACCATCAACATTATCATTATCATCATCATCTTCTCAATTTACAAAATCCTCATCCACGATTTTGGCATACTTCCTCCACATTGTGATTTGTTTTAAAATCTTCTAATAAAATACACAGAGAGAAAACGATTCCATATTTATTCCTTGTAATTTATTGGCGATGTCATTTTTTTTTTCCTTTTTCTTAATATTACATTGACTATATTGTTGCCAAGCTATGACATACATGGTGGCTTACAAACCTACCCTGAATATACATGGTAATAAGTTTTGCCTTTTACCCATTTAATATCATCTACATGGGTCATATTCACATAACCAAAACTTAAACCCCATCACCTACTCCCATAACACTACTCCAAACTCATAGTCACACAGCTCCATCATGCAGTAACATAACTGATGTTGTGTTGAACATGAGTGTGTTATACAGAGTAAGAACAGGAACGTTTTGTTATGAGAACACCCCCTTTAAGTTTGAACAATGAAAAAGAAAAGAGCTATGATTATAAATAGGATGCTAATGTACGAAGAGTAGATGTATTTGGAAGACATATGAATTGCATAGGCCATCTTGGTATGATTACAGCTATTATTCGCTTTCTTTTTGTTCATCACCGACACTACGCAGATAACAGATGACAAAGTGGGCAAAAGATACAGAAGAAAAATAAAATTAAAAGTGATTATACTGGTATAAAATGAAGAAAAAAGAACTTTTCTGTACAAAAGAAATGAAAGCAATTATAAAGATTGTCATATTTGTTCTATCAAAGGTTCAACGTTTGTTTCAGTTTCTTTTATTGCTTTTGATAAATATATAATCAGCTAGCTTTTAAACATTGTTTAATATAAAGTTCTTTCACCATTCAATCGAGATGTGTTTGTTCATTTTTCACAAACATTTTTGGGATGTACCAATAGATATACCTCTTTAAACAGAAAATCAATGACAAAACCTTTGTTAGCTGTGTGTGCACCTTGTAATTTTACTGGCAAATGGCTTATTATTATTATTTTTTTTATTTTTTTTTGCCGATTAATGGAAATTTTGGTGAAGTTTATCAATATATCTATCATCATCTGACATAACCATGGTAACCTTATTAAAAACCCACTTTTCAAGTTTATACTCAAAATACATTTTCTTTAAATTCAACAGTTATAGCTTTTTACAAGATTAGATTAAAATTACTTTGTATAATTACCACTAAATAAATGAATTAATATAATTAAAAGTGGCCTATGAACAGTTCTTACACTAATTTTTAGTTTGTCTTCGAAAGACACTAGTTTGTCTGACGTCACAATTCTGGTAAATATTTGACGATACATGTAAGTACGAATTTGAACATTTGAACAATTTATACCTATCTATCTCTTCTTTTTCAGTAAAGCTAAACTATTTGTACAGACATTTTGTTTGTTATACTTTACTTGACATATATATATATAAAACAATTTGACAACTTATCAATTAATGCACAGTTGTTTTTAAGCTATCCTACTCGTCTAAACATTATTAACAGTCTAGTGCTACTACTTATTAACTAGATGAGAAGGTAGTCCTTCTTAATACAAAGATATGTTTGAAAGATCGTCAGCTACAGATTTCAAGTATTTCCCTTCTCTTTTTTACTCTTTAAAAGCATCGGATATAATCCATTTCTATTCTTTTACTGGAGGTATGAAAAACAACAGGTGTCAATGCAACATTGATCATCTCACAGAGTAAACAAAATTAGATTTCATTTATAAGATGCATAGAGCACTTGATTACTTTATCATTGTACTTTGAAAGAAGAGTTTTGCGTACCTTGCAAGTAATACTTGTTCTGATGACCTCATATGAACATAAAAACAAAAAGAAAATGTTACTTCTATTATTATTATTGTTTTGTTTCATGCTTTCATATTCTCTCATTGGGAGTGCACATCAGCCAATGTGAGTTATCAATATTCAGACACCTTCTTCAAACATTCTCAAAATTTAAAGGGTCGCTCTGAAAAATTCCCAAATCATATATTCATAAAGTATGTTCATCAGAAAACCCCATGGCATATATCCAAGTACTTGTACCAAGAAAACATTCATATATATATATTACTTGTACAATATGTATTACAGCTAGATATGATCTAAAACTACTCTAATTTTGCATTTTTGAATATCTACACTGTTTAATATAAAACAATTGACCTTATCTATTTACACTATTCATATAGTTATTGACATCTAATAATAATATTGATAGACATAATGCTTGAATATTAAATATGAAAATGAAAATTAATTATACCAAATAGATATCCATAATAGCAATAATAATAATACAATGAATCTGAATTTCTCATATTATAAATGGTTTTTCTTCTAAACAAATTTGTCCTCAGCATTTACATTCCACCCTTTTTACATAGACATGTACTACATGTATATCTCTGTAATAACATGGATTAATGTCATAAAGTATTCATATAACTTAATCTCTGACTCTATCTCTGCTATACATAAAATGCACAGATACAAGTATAGTGCACCTCAATACAGAGAACAGGAACAATTATCACAGGACAGAACAGAAAGAGACAGTTATTTGTTTCTTTGAGAGAAGAAATACATCATTCAGCAAATTTTTTCTTCAAATGGCTGATTATTCTTCCAATTAGTATACCGTTGGAGACAAATGAATAAATTAATTGTCTAGTATAATGTTGTTTATGTGCATGACCTTTTTTGTTTTGAATTAACCTCTTATAGCCAAACTTCCTAAAAAACTGAATTAATCATCAAAATATTCGAGTACATGTAGTACATTATATTCATGTTTAGTACACTGAAAGCAAGAAAGCATATCTTGCCAAGTACTTTTCCCCAAATATGATGATTTTTCTTCTCCAGTAGTACTGTAGACTCCCACATTTATCTCCAATGGACTTTCATAACCTTTAAACCTTGAAACAGGGAAAGAATTTATAAACTGGAAAGAAAGGAGATGGAAAAAAGTATGTCACCTGTATAAACTTTACATGTAGATGAGGTCCAGGGACCACTTCATCAGGGTCAAACACTGTTCCCAATACCTTCAGTTCCCTTCCCCCGTCATATTCATGTCAACATGTAATCAACAACTAGACTCCCATCTCCCATGGATACCAACAAAACTATCCACCCCTAAACTTTCCCCTAACATGGAGGCAAATCAGAGAAGACAAGTTTCAACAACACGAGGTGTAAAAGGTGGGTGAAATGGCACGATTCCCCAATTTCTATCGTTAACTCGTCACTCGCTCCTTGATCCACGGTAAAGGGGGAACAGAGGATTATGGCCTTAATCCTTTAATCTGGAAACTACTTGGGAGGATTATCCAATAAAAGATGTCACATGACATTGAAACATTGGTAAGCATATCTCTCTCTCTCTCTCCATCTTTCTATGTATTTAGTTCCCTCTCTTTCCTCAGTGGTGGCTTATCATGGGGTGAAAAGATTAACATTTCTCCATGAACATATTTCATTTTTCAATTATCCTCATGAATGAAATTGAAGGAATTCAACCTGTTTAGCTGTGCAGCCCTGAACATGAATTGAAGTAGACCTATACTAGTACATCAATATGGTTCATTAGCTAAAGGAAAAGGTAGAAAAAAAAGTATGCCTTATTTTCTTTTTATAGCTTCCTTTCACAATGAGAAAGAAATTAGTCATAATCATGAATATGCATTAAGGAGGAGGGGCTTAAGAACCCAATGAACCCTTTCCCAGGCAAAGAGAGAAAAAAATAGTCATAATCATGAATATTCATTACGTAGTAGGAGGGGCTTAAGAACCCCCAGCTGTTTCACACTCCCATCAGGCTGTCATAGCAATTAGAAGAGGTGCAAAAGGTTATTATTCTTGAAGTAAAATGGAAAGGGATCTAACAAGGGGGTACATATCATCTACAAAAGAAAGAAAAAAAGCGGGTGATAAATATAATTTAGAGTCTGGCATTTTATGCCAAGAATAACAACAAATAATACACATTGCATTTTGCTTTTCTCTTCTTTATCTGAAAGCAGATATTTAGCACGAATTTTATCTCCAAATCAGCCGCGTTTTTGGCATGCTTGCACATTTCATTTCAATTCATGTCTTTTTTTTTTATTACAAATTTTGCTCAGCTGGACGGAGTATTAATATTCGTCACGCAAATAAATAGATGTATTCAAGGTGACATACATAAGTGACCAATAAGTACAAAAGACAATAGTAATCATTACTAAATGCTGGCTAGAATTTCTACATTCTTGCAGTAAGCTCTTCTCCTTAATTCTTTCAATCGACTGATTCTGAAGTAGCCACATGAAAAAATGGATTGATTTAATAGATTGGGCTCAAAGTGATAATATAGTCACTTATTGGATAATTAATAATTGCTTTGAAGATGTATGTGTGAGTAGTAACTGGTGCTATGTCAGTGTAGACCTTATTCAAGGTGACGACATTGCTACAATAACCATGCACAAGGAACCCGTTTCAGAAGTGGGAGAATACAGACTTGGTGGTTAAACAGTCTCAACACATCACGAAACAAGAAAATACATGGCACAATATACTTTTCGCATGAATAATGACCGACAAAAAGTGAAGGCAAATGTTTAAATAGCTACAAATATGAGACAAGATTTTACCATATGATATGAATACACAATACATAGGTGCACTAGGACAGAGACAGTATTACGACAATGACCTCTGATAATTTCTCTGTACAAATGGTTTGAATGCTATATCTTGCATAACGGTGGCAGTACATCTTTCTCATCTTGTATATCCTTATCGAGGATCAAGAGCATCAGACATTGTCAGAGGTATCCCTCTGTTGCATCCACAGACCTGGGCGAAACATTGGCCAGCCTCTGCAGTCATACATGTGGCTAAAAAACAGAATTGAAAGATACCAAACGTCCTCCAGTTGAAAGAGACATCCATCGAAATCTAAGAAATGAATTCCCTCTCGAACGTAAAATAAAAGAATAATCTACGATTGGGCATTGGATCATAGTTATTGCAAACATGTATGATCTGCTGCCACTGTGGGTTGCGCTGCTTGGAACTGAGAGAACTGCGCCGCTTGGTTGACCGCGGTGGGAAGTGAGCCGGTCGATTGGACGGCTGCGAGGTTGTAGGCGGGTGTGACGAAACCGTGGGGCGTGCTGGCGTAGCTGAACTGCTCACCGAAGGTACCCGCTTGATTAAACTGTTGGTGGGCGGCATAGGTGTAATCAATGAATGGTTGGGTGGCGGTTGGGGAGTGGGCAGGGACGGTAGCAAACGTGGGCTGGGTGACGTAGTATGGTGAGGCCTGGTAGATCAGTGGCGTCTGCTGATATCTGTACATAGGAGATACAATCACAAAAAAAAATTATTTAGACATGAAAATACAAGAATATTACAGTTTCATCAGAAATAAATTCATGCAAGAGAAGTTTTCTGTTTTTATAATACTAGGAGATATCACCTGGATGGGAAGCTGAATTAAAAAAAAAAAAAATCTTTAAACAAAAAAGATCTCCCAGTACCAACGTCTTCAAATACTATCAAACCAACAACCATTTGATACTCCAAGAAACATGACATATCCTCAATAAATGATCGCTCAACACAGATGCCCTGGGAAAAAAGTTATTTAGTGATGTATATCAATATCTTGGAATCTATCGGCTGACATAAAGTACATGATTGTGATGCCTTCGGTTCAGAAAATTCGTCTTGGATCACTTGCACAGGTAACTTTAAGATGGCATTGGGGGAACTTAATGCCCCCTACTACATTGTCAATCAAATAGATGTATGTTAAGAACATGTAAAGAATGAACAATGATTGACAGTGGTAGGGACCTATCTGATGGAGCATGAGTTGAAGAGATATGTAATGTTTGGAACATAAAACAATTTGTCTTTACCAGCATTGGGTAAGACAAATACAGTCTCAGATGTCACAGTCTCACATAGTAAAAGTGCATTATTTCTCACATATGAAAAAATTGCACACAATTGTCTTAGTCTGTAAAACACAAGCCTTATCTGTGAGTTTTGCGTTATTTTTCTTGGCATTTGCTGTTTCAAAAAAATGATTTTCTCCAATTTATTAATGGTTCATAGCCAAGATTAGGGCCATCAGAATCACTTAATACAATCAGCCCAAGTCCTAACTCTCTTCTTAGTCCCTTCCTCCCAAACACTTCATTTTCTATCGCTCTGCTCTCCTTACGATTATCCATAAATACGTCTGTTCATCAGACTACATCAGAACTAGATACATTCCGTGTCCAGCTGACGAGCTTGCTTTTGTTTTCACACCAAATATTTAGGTAAATGTGAGAAGGCTTTTTATGTCTTACATTCATGTGTAAGTCAGAGAAGATAACAAAAGCATGTTTGTTTATCTACTAAAGGTTATTCTAAGGTTTGTATGTCATGAGAAAGTTGTCTATTTATTTATTCCTTTTGGAAGGTAAGTTCCTTTTTAGTGTCGCATTAAACACTAGATCTAACAGGACAAAAAATGACAAGATCTTGAAAACAAGTGATGAAGAAAAGAGAATATAGGATCAAAAGAGACGGATCCAAGGACAGAAATCCTCAAAGAAATACAGTGGAAAATAGAACTAGTTACGAAGAAAATCACAAAGAAAGAAATTAAGAGGGGGAGGAGATAGATATTAATGGTAAATAAAGACAAACAAACAGGTAAACATTGCAGGAAAGAAAGCCTATTTATAAGTGAATGCAAAGAGGTTGAGATATGTAGATATCCATGTGGGAAACATATTTTGAGGCAAGAAGAGATACGAGGGGAAAAGATTTGAATCATTGACATGAAGACTTTGCTTGTTTCCATCCTTTGAGACCGGTGTGAAGTTTTGCCACATTTCAGTCACTTAACACCGGCCCGTTTGGACCCAATATCATCACGTATGTACACCATCTGCGGCTTACGGTTTAATGAAGCTACTCAAGTTACCACGGCAACCATAGACACTGTTTAAAAGACGAGGCTCGTGTATAGCCTTGATTTTCTTGAATGTTTCCCGGCCTCCTTTATCCCCTCACACCTCCATTAAATTAGCCCTATCACCAAGCCGTCAAGTCCAATCATCGTTAAGACAAGTTCTCTCTTGCTCCATCTTAAAGCCCCGCATCCTCCTTGGGAGTTGGAGTGTCTTGAGGGGATGCGATCCCGAGATGAAGCCACCGTCATCATAGCTGCACGTATGACACGACATGTAGAGGACTTCTATCATCACTGACAGGCAACATGAATTCATACAAGATGTGTCAGTTACTGATGGATAAAGCCATTGCGACATATAGTAATAATAATCTAGACATATTGAAACATGGGTATCTAACAGTCTAAGGGAAAACACCTGTCATGCTTAAACAGAGATCTACTGAAGATAGTCACTTATCTTCCATGAATGTTTTGGTATCCGACAAATAAAGGAGGATAATGCTAAACACCCTTTGAAACATAATTTGTTCATTTCTGGGAATATGTATCTTAAAATGTGAAAATTCTGAACAACCTAAAAAGAGGCATTGACCAGATATCCTTGTCGACCCTGGTGCCTCAACCTCTGAATCTATACTTTCGATCTTTGACTATCTTTATTTCATGTCAGAAGGCCTGTCTACGTCAGCCCGAGTTTTTCAAGTTTTCGCTATTTCTGCTCCAGCAAACCAGGCTGTGCTCCAGCACGAATCCCTCCACTTGGGCTAATGTGAACAGGGTTTCTTCAATCTCGAGCTTTGTCTTAAGGGCTGACTTGGCTAGACTCTCGAGATGAACAAACTCGAGCTGATGTGGAAGCAACTGTTATGACTCTGCTCGTAAAGTTACGGATGGGTATTCACATAAACAAGTGTTAACCCTCTAATGACCAATTCCACACAGATCCCACACGTACATGGCATTCTAAGGGTTAAGTCTGGCAGGGATATATCTCTTCCCTCTAGGATTTCTCCAATCCAGCCATGTTTCCCAACAATCAATTCCAATAGGACTTGAGGGATCAAGAATGATTTGACTTACAGGATCATGATCAGACTGGATATACCCTGGCTGCAGCCGAGGGTATTAGCATTCTCAAACTGCCCCGGCATGAGACAAACACATGTATGTTCCAAACATGTATCTTTGATCTTCTTCTCAAACATGCATAAGCTTTATTACGATTATTTCCCAGGTCATGCTATAGATGTTGTGTTGTAAACCATTATGCAGGAATGGATTTATGTGTAAAATTTATTTATTAATCCCTCTCCAATAAAAATGATAAAAAAGAACCCTTCTAATCCCCTGCAACACCCTCCCTGAGCTCCTTTAATAAATAAAATGAAATGAAAAGATAATGCTATTAGATATTTGATCTTAATCTCCTTATTTTGCCAGCACTTCCAACGTCGTCTATACATGGCAATAAATGTGAAAGAGTATAAACTATAATTAATTGCATACAGCATCCATGCTTTTGATGACCTTGCATAATATTACGAAGGCAGGGAACATAATACTGAATGCACAATGAAGCATGACATTTTGATATGAAATTGAATTGCTTTTTCTTTTCTAAAAGTGTATCGACCCTTTACAGTCAACTGGTGCTCTAAACCTGTAGGAAAGGCTGCTAAATGTAATTTGGCAAATTAGAGCAGTAGCAACGATGGATGAGTTTAATCTGCCTATGTGAGGCTATATTCAATGATGCCATCCTATAACAATAGGTTGCCCTTTACACTTGAATATAAAGTAGATATTTCTTTCTATATAGCACTCCATGATTATATATTCCAGCAAATTATATTATCATTCAGACAAAAGAGCTATGAAAATTGGCTAGAAGTGTGATCACTTTTACTTGCATAAACCAACCTAGCTGGTTATATTGCATTCAATAGAAGAAAAATAAGCTTTACGATAACTATTTGTTGTATATAATAGCTAATGAATCAGAAAGAAAGATGTTATGTACCAACTTTAATCAGAGAATTGGAAAGGCAGAAAATAAATAAATAAAAAAATATAATGAAAAAGAGAGGGAAAAAGATGAAGGGAGAGAGATAAATCAGCAAGAGTTGTGTTCTAGTGCAGTGACATAAAATGGCATTGCGAACACAAATTGGGAAATTCAAATAAATAAATGAGAAAATGATCCTTTAAATCTCCATTCAGAACTTCCAGAACGATATTTTGGGTCAATTTGGTTCATTTTTTTTTACAAGGGACCTGTCAATAGTTTAAGCTGTAAATCATTGGTAGAGAAAAAAAAATGAGAACAGGGAGAATGAATATAATAGCAAGTGATGGAAGGCATTTACATAGTTCATTGAGTCACTATAATATTTGTGCCCTTCTACCTTCAAAATACAGCTTGAAAAAAGATTCATACAATTGCAAATTTTGTTTGGGTTAACTGTGCACAAACATTTCTACAATAAACATTATTTTATCCAATTTGGGCCACACCATTGCCACAGTATAGCTTGTCAAATTTCACTCACAAACATCAATTTATCATTATTATTTGATGTAATCTTCTATTTTGTGTATTAGAAAATATAATTCTTTCTTTCTCCATTTTAAAAGCTAGACACCATTAAAATGTATGGACCGGGATGAGGAGGTACAGTTTGTTTGAAAACAAACTATGAATAATACCAATAACATATATATCTAAAGTTTTGACCAAAATATTACTTTAACTTTTTTTTAATGTAAACAAGTTTGAATATCAAATGCATTTCTTCCCTAATATTTGAAAAAAGCAATAAATGTCAGATTGTATTCATTATTTTAATATTGTATTTCATATGCACTGGCATCATGTGTTGATGTTCATGAATCAATTCAATACGATGCAATTCAAATGTTATTCTTAGGGGACAATACTTGGCAGAGGAAAACATAGCATTTACCACTTGCAGATTTGGGAATCTTTTCAGCATATCTACCCCCAGAGTGAGGGGTGGTTTCGCTCCTAATTTTATGCTGGCTTTAACAAGCCCAAGACCTCTGCCCTCGAATGGACAACACTAAGACTGAGTTTGGGCTAAGAAAGGATATTTTTGATAACTTCTATTGAAAAATATATTGCAAAAATATGGGAAAGATATTTCCTGGGTTATTGGTATTTGGGCCAGATTGGATATGTCATCTACTGAAGTGCGTTATCAGATAATCTGGGTGGAAAAATTGAGTAGAAGATTGAAACAATTTGTGGGGTTACTCTTTGGGTATTCTAACGAGATATACAGGGCTACGGGGCAGTTAGCACTGATGACAGATGTGCTTGAACAGTATATATCCACAAACCAAATATCTAGTAAACAGAAAAATAACTTTATGACGGCTTGAATACTTGACTTTATACTGAGATTAGCATTGCAGTCACTCTCTCTCTCTCTCTATCTCCCATTATCCATCTGATTATATTCATCATTGTTTTTTCCTTATAATATCTTTCTGCTACCCCTATTTGATCTTAATACTTTACTGTGTTTTATTCGCTTCATACTACTGTTGTATTCTCAAGTACTCTCAATCAACCTACGTAGCCATTCCATAAAAATGTATATCAATGCAAATAGCATTGCCCCTTACACATTATATGGCATGGTCAGCAACAATATTTACAATAATAAAGCTTCGTCTCCAAGTTGTATATAGGTAAATTGAAACTTAATGGCCCTAAAGCTAAGATAAAGGTCTATAACACAGGAATCCTCAAGATAATCGGACTACTAAACCGGTAATGCAAATACATTATGAAAAATTTAAATTGTATAATTTGATCTGTCACAATCATACAATCATAAAAATACCATGTCCAATAAAAGGTTGATGGTTAGGGTGATAAGATTACTAACTAAGCAAATTTTATCTCAAAAATAAGGAAAAGAAAAACTCTAGAATCAGATACGGGGTATGACTACGTTTGATTGTTTTCACTTCAATAATTTCTTGAGAGTGATTATTGGAGACAAGATGAAACCATAA
Source organism: Paracentrotus lividus (assembly GCA_940671915.1). Taxonomy (NCBI): domain Eukaryota; kingdom Metazoa; phylum Echinodermata; class Echinoidea; order Camarodonta; family Echinidae; genus Paracentrotus; species Paracentrotus lividus. Next base: position 45,773,327 of record CALNVZ010002974.1, read on the forward strand.
TCTTTGAAATAGCTTCATGAATTGTTTTCATCTACTGGCACCCGATGATGAAAGGGAAATCCCCCTGTAATTTTATTTTTAATCTCAAGAGGGTGGGAGTATTAACCTGTTGGAGATGAGCTAATTTGGCTATAAGACACCAAGTATGCTCGGGCTGAGTCCTCGGTGAGTTAACAAAAGAGGGTGTCAGATGAGGTACAGATTTCATAGAAAATAACAAAAGCTCTAGTTAACCAATACAGTCCTTTGAAAGTTTTAATTTTATCTAACAAAATGATATAATTGATGGGGCTATTGTATATAAATGGAACAGGATCTTTAGGTGGGGGTAATTACCTATCCAAAGAGAAATAAAGAATTTTTTGTTAAAGGCGTTGTCTATATCATAGACATGTATCATTGGTAGTTGATGAGATTCTGCACAAGGGGCAAGCCAAGAGATTTATAATACATCAATGTTCTAAGAAGAAGTATTCACTTATTGGAAATATGATATCATGCAGATATTTCAATAACTATATTTGATAACATTTCTTTTCTCTGACCTACAACTCTGAGATCACTTATTGTCATTTAGAATGCAATGTATCATCCATAATGTTGAAAATGTTCAATGTTCAAAATGAACTTTTCAATCTTTTCACTGTTGGCTAAAAATAACATCTATTGTAGAAGATCTAACATTCAAAGCTGAGCTAAAAGCCATTAATGTATTTTCAATATAATACCTGAATGAGAAATTTCCTTGAAAATAGAAACAGGATGTAGGAGACAGTGAACTTTTGGGACTGTCAATTAGAAATGCTGCCCCCCCCCAAAAAAAAAAAAAACATTAAAAGAAATGAAAATATTATCATTACACATTTTGAAGCATGGAGAAGAAAATCTCTATTTCACACCCTTTGTAATTTGAAAACAAACAAACAAGTAACTTCACTACATCAATGCTGGTTAGGCTGGAATGGAGAGCAGATATTTATTCCACCTTTTATACAATGCAGTAAATTCATGGATGTTGTGTTAGCATTACAAGCAACCAGTCAACCTAGTTTTTCTTATTATTCTTTTTTTCCCCTTAAAACTCATCTTGAGATACCTGTCTGGATTTTAGAAGCAGGTGGTCTAGAACCAAGGCGAGGATTCGAAACAAAAATCTCTCACCTGTGACAGCATCCAGCTAACCTTTGACCTATATAGCCCCTAGTCTTGGAAGCAGACCCAGTAAAACTTTACTTTCTTATTTCTTATTGTATGTAATTTTGCAGTCAAGGAATATGTAGAGAAAATGTAATATTGATATTATTTTAAAGAAATTAAACTAAAATCATTCTTTCATATATATTGGGTCCCATGCATTCATCCCTTCTAGATTCTATCTCTGTCTGGGGAATAAAATAAATATGTTTTTCTCCTCATTTGAATGAAAAAAACAACATATTGACAAGCATATTCTCCATTTAAAAAAAATTGTTGGAAAACATAGAATTGACACAATTCATATTGATAGTATGATATTACCCCTTTCATTTTCATTTCCTTTTCATTTAGTTTTCAAAACTGAAGGTAAATTTACAAGAAGAAAAAAACATATCTTCAATGGCTGTGAAATCACACATACTTCAAAGCCATTGATATGTACTGAGCAAGCAAACTGTGGGTTTTATATATTGATTTGTGACCACAGATTGGGATCTGATTGGAGATAAGATTCATATATTTCCATGGTATTCTCTTTTTCACACAGAATTATTCTCATAGGATAAGATTGGATAAAAGTGGGATGGAGGGTGCATATATAATCTTCGACTGCTTTATTCCATTTGGAAATTCAAAACATTCCAAGTCTTATGAGGCAACAACTAGTTTGACTGATAGCTTATTCTTTGGGAAGATATATTTGCTATTTCCAATGAAAAATGTGTATACTAGATATTAAACAAGTGAAGCACTGGGATATAAAATAGCATTATAATATATTGTACAAAATCAATTACTTTGTGACTTTTCCCATTATGTAGTAATCTGATCTAGTTTAGTATCAATATAATAATCAAAACCAATTTGAAATGCTGCAGAGAAAAGGGAAAGAAAAATCAAGACTATGGAAGAAATGGAGAGCAAATGACGTATTTACTCGTCCATCAGATAACACTATTAGAATCCAGTTTTTGTTTATGGCAACAGCAAAATGAGGTGTTAGTGAATATTTTGCAAATAAAAAGAGAAAATCAAGATAAACGTGGGAAAACTGATAATAAAAACCCTATTTTACCCACAGGTATACTTATTCATTATAAATTCTACATAAACAACAACAGATTTTCACCACTTCCAGGCAAAATAGACACAACTTCCAACTTTTCATTTACTTTTTAATTTACTCCTGAAATCACTTTTTTTTTCTACCAGGAATGACCACCATACAATCCCATTATTGATAGAAAACCTTTCTCCCCTCCAATAATGTGTCTGCTTAACTGGTATCATAGGCTCAATACATGCTGGTGTTTCCATTCAGTTGACAGGTTACACATCCAGTTAATAGAGGATTGAAAGAAATGAACAAAGATTTAATACTATGTATGCTGACAAGCCCTCCAAAGCTTTAGTCTCAAGAGAATTCTCTGAAAATGTAGGGAACAAAAGTAGGAATAAAGAGTTTGTGTCCATTTCTATTTCTTTACAAGAGATGTTTGCTATACCTCGGGATATAAATCTAAGTGTATAGTTTTCAGGATAATAGAACATTTTAATACCCACGTCATATATTACATAATTATAGACTAGAATACATAGGATTAGCAAACAAGATAATTGATGAAGAGCCCTTCATTCCAAGACCCCCTCTTTAGGTTGTCATAACCCTAACTGTTCATTGCTCCTAAAATGAAATAGAACATGAAATTTACATGTAGGCCTATATATATAGTTGCATATACAAAATACCAAAGGGAAAAACAAAACAAAAAAGTGGCATGTCAAAAGGATTTTTTTTTTAACAAAAAAAATTACAATTTAAGAATTGGTATCATTAATGCTATGTCTTTTAGTCCTGTAAGATCTACCAGAGCCAGAAAGGGTGCAAGCCTTTTCCTAGCTGTCAACCGGAGCTAGGAAGGGTGCAAGCCTTTACCCCTATAGCTGTCAACCGGAGCTAGGAAGGGTGCAAAGTAGGCCCAGAAGGGACCAAACATTACCGGTGTCCACCCTCCATTGTGTAAAGGGGTGAAAACAGCATTGGATAAGCCCCCATACAGGCCTACCCATTACCTCTTCTCAATGATACAGGGTGCAATTATTGAGAGCAAACACCAGGGATGGACAACAAATAAAATGTTCTAGGCTTCTATGATCTAGTCCTTTCTTTAAACATGAGAGTGAGTTGTAATAATATGAGTGGTAAACACATGTGTAGTGTTGGTTTTAACAGTTCAACAAGAAGTGTGAGAAGAAGTTATGTCCATCATGTTTTTTTGGAATGCATTTTGAATGATTAGGAATGGTACATACAGTGTATGGAGAAATAGGAGAAGTACAAGTACAAGTAGTAAAAGTAGCAGAAGAAGTGGAAGTATATATAAGTAGGAGTACTCAGTAGAAGTAGAAATAGATGTAGTAGAGGTAGAAGTAGTAGAGGTAGAATTACTAGTGTTAGAAGAAGTAGTAGGGGTAGAAGTAGATGGAGCAGTAGCAGTCAAAGTAGAAGCAGAGGAAGAAGAAGTATATAGTCAAAAGCAAAAAAAAAATATATATATATAAGTAGAAGCAGAAGTAAAAGTAGAAGCAGAGGTAGTAGTAGAAGTAGTTGTATAAGTAGTGTAAAAGTAGAAGTAGTAGTAGAAGTAGAAGTAGAAGTAGTAGAAGTAGAAGTAGAAGCAGAAGTAGTAGTAGAAGTAGAAGCAGAAGTAGAAGTAGAAGTAGTAGTAGAAGTAGAAGTAGTAGAAGTAGAAGTAGAAGTAGAAGCAGAAGTAGTAGTAGAAGTAGTAGAAGTAGAAGTAGAAGCAGAAGTAGAAGTAGAAGCAGAAGTAGTAGTAGAGGTAGTAGTAGAGGTAGTAGTAGTAGAAGCAGTAGTAGTAGAGGTAGTAGTAGAAGCAGTAGTAGTAGAAGTAGAAGCAGAAGTAAAAGTAGAAGTAGAAGTAGAAGTAGTAGAAGTAGAGGTAGTAGTAGTAGTAGTAGTAGTAGTAGAAGCAGAAGTAGAAGTAGAAGTAGAAGTAGTAGAAGTAGAAGTAGAAGTAGTAGAAGTAGAAGTAGAATTCAAAGCAGAAGTAGAAGTATAAATAAAAGTAGCAGTAGTAGCAGTAGCAGTAACTGCAGTAGATAAAAGATATAATATTCTTCCAACGTAGACGACTATATCTTGTTGGATTTGGTCCAAGAATAGTACCAATACAGTGTAACACACTCCAGCAAACTCTGAAGTAAACAAGGCCATCAAACAAGGTCCCAGTCAGTAGTATATCAAACAATAGAGTAGGGAGGAGTATTCTCTCTCTCAAATTCAAAGACAAATTGTCAGGGAAGAATGGAACAATAGATGTGATTAGGGTCACATGTAGTAGGAGTAAACAAAGCCGTGGATTAGAACCGTTTCACATTTGAAGAATACTTCTTTGCACACATGCTCACATAGTACCTGAACGTCACAGAGATCATTTCAAATCTTGCAGCGCAAAAAAAACAAAAACAATCCTTCCATCTACTTCTTCTAAACTTTCTGTCTTTCATTTTCCTGGTATTTTTTTTTACATCTACTCCTCTTTTTTCATTACAATATTTCTAAACACCACCAAACGACAAACCAGGATACCTTTGATTTTTTAAAGATGCATCCAAAAGAGAGCTAAAAGGTTGTATGTAAATGTGTTGATCTACACCCTACTGACACTAAACTAATGCCATAGTCACACCTGAGAGACCGACTTGAAATCAACCCTAGACTGAATACACTGCCATGAATGGCAAGTTAGTTGTCTGTTTGGAGTGGACAGTCTGGTGGAACGACTGAGGTATAAGAAGCAAATGTAAACTGGACATTATAAGCTAGACACACCATGTCCACTATTGTCCATTGAGTGGTCAGTTAATCAGGAGACAACAGGAATTGAGCTTAGGAATGCTCTTGTTCTGAAGCTCTTTTATTGTGAATTTGTTGGGTAAATAAAAGTAGGTACCTGTCAGTCCGCGCTTGTCAAGACATGCTAAGAGGTAGAAGGATATTGATGCTGAACTAAGGACCTTCTCGCTCTCAGTAATTAATGTTACTGCTACTAATTATGTCACAAACTTATGATAAGTTATACAGATGATATCATTGTAAGAGAAACAGAGGGGCTTTAGAGGGGCACTTAGTAAATGTATAGGGGCACTTTGTATACTATCTGGTTCTCAGTAAAAAACATACATCCAGTATAATGTTAAATCTATGAGCCAAATTTCTTTAGATATGAATTTAATGAAGTATAACATCCATTTCTTCACAAATATTCATATAAGTATTTATTCCATTGTAGGGATATAGATTTAGATTCATATTTCTCCCTCTCCTTTTTTTTCTTGGGGGGGGGGGGGTGGGTTGAGTCGTGAGTCAAGTTTCCCCCTTTAAATTTCATCTTTTGAATATATTCTTAAACAGTAAAGGATGTACACCAGACTGCAAAGTGATAATTAATGTACGGTTGCTATTTTCCTCTGAGCAAAGAAAATCAAACACATTTTCCCAATTTATGCACTTTTCTCACCTAACCTAAGAGTCTTACATTATGAAGTATTCTATTCAATCTTTTCACCATTACATAATATACATGTAAGTGACTAGCTCTTTACCCCAAGGTTTCCCAGCAAACAAGATCAAGAAAACAGGAATAAAAACATTTTCCTTACTTTTTGTCCCTCAACCTTTCACCATTTATATTAAAAGTCTACCTGCTTGATCAATGCAGTGTGTACAAATAGGCTGGATCTAACTTCACTCTTTTTACAATATATCCAGTTTGTTCTAGCAAGTGCTAACCAAAGGGTTTATGTCTACAAGGTATTACCACCCTTTCACAACTACCCAGCTCGCTATGTCTCTAAATTTGTCGTTAAAAGAAGGCAGTGTCCATATTTGTTTGTTCACAGCTAGGTGACAAGTTTTTTTTTTCCTGAGCTCTAGCCCCCGTTTTGTTGACCATTATCAGATGGACCTTTAAATGCAGAGCCCCATGTTTTAAGAAGGAATAGAGTAAAGATATGGTGGTGGTGATAATGGGTATAAGAATGGAAAGTACTAATGAATTCAAATCTAATTATAACAACATCTTACTTTACGTACATATTGGGGTAAGTTGTTCAGTCAATAACCAAAAAGGTGTCTTAAGGTAAAATGCACATACAACACACTTATTGTAAACATGGATTGATTTCTTTAATGCCTCAGCACATATCTCATTATATGTACACTTGCTTGGATAAGAAACGACCTTGTGTCTAAAATGATCACTAAATTGAAGAAAAGTGCCATCTCATGACAGTGCATGTATGTGTTCAGATCTAAATGAATTAAGAATATTGAGAGAAAGTCAGTGAGATTCTACAGATAGGTGTTCATACAGCCTGGGAAAAAACATATTATGTGGGAACTAAATATCATTTGATCTAATAATTATTTCCCAAGCTGAACACGAATGATTAGAGACATTTGTTTTAAAAGAAATCATGTCCATAAGCCTTAGTTAATAATAATAATAAATAATAATAATTGAAAATTTATAATGCGCAGTTTCTATACGTATATACTCAACTGCACATGACATAGTGAAAGAAGGATGAACAATACAAAATATTATAGTTCAGTCAATGCTAAGGGCCAGGGGGAACTTGGGTCTGCTTTACAGTAGAAACATTTATGAAAAACTTTCCTGAAACAGATAGGTTTTCAGGTTGAAAGAAATACATTGGTTGATGATGCATGTCTAATTGTGGCAGGGAGACTAACTAAAACTAATTATACTAACTAATTATACTAACTAAAACGATAAACCTTGCCTGCAAAGCTATGTTTTTTTTACAACAGCATTACATTACAAAATTGATCACATGCAGTTGGTACACTCAGCTCCTTTGAACATTATATTGTTCATGTGCATTCCCAGTGGATATATGTATGTGGCATCTGGTCCATATCTATCTTTCTATGATTGTATATTATGAGAGATGTTTTATAGGCTTCTTGACTTTGTTTGTCTACTTTTCTTCGCCGGCAAACACCTCGTAATTCTTCCATAGGGTGCAACCTAAGATATCAGCAAAATGTTGGAATGAAGCAAATCATTCTTATTATGTTTGACACCTGTAGATGAGAGATAGTCTACCTATCAGACCCAACATCGGTCAACTTTCCAAATGCTTATCCGCTCAACAAATCTTTACTCATTTCACGTCAAAATCATGTGCTGAACATAACCTAGTCTTAAGTGAACACATCTTAACCCTTCTCATGGATACACATGTATGAAAGTAGCATGGCTATTGACTGTTTAATAATAAAAGGTCTGAACATCTAGACTAGAGACCCGTTCACATGAATACATGAGTATCATGCGCATCACCCCTCTTTGACCCTATCCTACCCCCATGTGAGACTCAGGACCATTCATCTTCCAGCAGCTCTTATCCCTTTGTCTCTTCTTCCTTCAACTTCACACATCCTCAGAGAGAGATGGGTAGAGAGAGAAACAGAAAAAAAATATTGAGAAGGAATAACACAATAAGAAAAGAGAGGGAAAGGTATAGAAGGAATAACATATAGGAGAGAGAGAGAAAGAGAGAGAGAGAGAGAGAGAGAGGGAGAGAAGGAAATCTAATAACACAAGAGAGAGATGAGAAATAGAGACTAAATGTCACGCAAGAGAGAGAGAGAGAGAGAAATGAGAATTTGTCTCCAATATTTGTCAACAAAAATTGGTTGAAATAACGAATTTATGAATAATAATTTGAACTCAACCCAGCCATTAAAAACCAATTGTTTATAGATTCTTGCAGATAATTATGATGGTGACAGAATGATGTGTTTTTAAAATGCATTTTGAAAGTGCATTTCAGGACTGTATTTCTGCTAAGATTTGGTATTATATTTGTGGCATTATTACTTGATGGAGACTTATGTTTCTTTTGTATCAGTTCCAACAATGAATACTGTGCATGTAGTGGGACATATTAACATTTAGTTTCCCCAATCACTATGAAATTTGACCCAATATGTGGAATATGGAGGGATATCTTCAAATATATCTTGAAACTAAAAAAAAAAAAAAAAGTTACAAAATAGTCAAATTTTGAGAAATGGTGAACATCATAGGCAAACATTAAAAATGTGAATTTCACTGCATTTGAATGAGAGAAGGAATGAGGCAAAGGGAAGTTTAGACCAAAACAAGATCCAGGAAGAGAAGGTTTGCTCTAGAGAAGAGCCATCTATTCTACAATGACTATCAAGAAGATAGGTGAACAAAAGCAAATCCACTTCAACTCACCCATTTTAACTTCTCAAAATGGGGGTAAACTTTCGCCCCTGGCTTTGAAGGCTTCATAGAGAAAGACTTTCATCCACTGAAGACATAGTAGGGTGGAAAATCACCCACTGTTTCTTGTTGTGGGTCTATTTACTAGAGAATGTAATGGACTGATAGAAGGAGACACAACCAATACACCACGGTTGAGATCTATCCATAGATGGGTCGTCTTATTTTGGAGGGTCTGCCCCTTAAAGGGCTTAAAACCATCAAGTGTCTCATCCTTTTGAAGAGTGATTGTAGAGATCTCTCACACTCCAGCACCTCCTGAGAATAACATGTCCTGTGTCTGGCAGAAGGTTGTAAGTGTTTCATATAGCATGCCCTTTACAGGCAAGACAAAAGCACCAACATCCTTCTGCAAGTCAAACAATAGACACTTCATCAAAACAAGAGCTGTGAGATGACCACCTCCCACAAACAGAGTAACATCTTTTACTTCATTACATTTCTTCTGACAATCATTAACCTTCAAAGTAACATAGAGAATATATAGGTTTGGGAGTGGACGCATACTCCAGAATGAAGTCACAAACTTTTTGGCAACTACATGGCAGTTCATTACTAATATTTCACATGAATAAACAAGGGAGTAATATGTTCTCCCACAAGTGAGAATGACTATTCTCTACATCCAAAGCAAAGAGACATTGTGTGCAGAATTGTGTGTAATACAAAAATACCTTTGCAAACATATTTCTGATACAGTAATTACTATGGTAACATTATAGATCTTAACCTGATATGAATACATTTCTTCTTATAAACATATATCTAATATAACTCCATCATATTTTATAAAGTCAATCTTTATGAGTGTTTATAAGTTACAAAAGAACTCAGTTTAAGAAAGCACAATATTACAACATTAATTGTGATGTCCAAAATGTAAACTTTTTCAGAACTGATAGTCACAAATTACTAAGGCACAGCAAATTGAGAAGAGTGATAAGAGAGTTGACATGCATTTTTAAATGTAGAGGAGATTGAATCATGCAGGTCATGGGAAGAATATGATAGCAAAACTTTCCTAAATATTCTAAAAGGGAATATCAATGTTGAAAACCAATATTATTCAGAAAACAAAGAAAAAATCCACATCCTGGTTTTTTTTTTTTGGTAAAATTTATTTCATGTCTCCAAATTCAGCTTTAAATTTTTTTTTTTTAAAGACAACAATAACCAGTCCCCATGGTCCTTGGATTGAAAAATTATTGGAATGGGTTTGCCTTTATCATGTTCACCATCATTTTATGATACATATGAACAACATTGAGGTTATGTTGGATTTCAACGAAAAAGGAGAAATGTTAGACAAACAATGCTGGGGTCAAAGGGAAATATAGAGTGTTCCACATTCTGCCAAAATAGCAATAAATCAGTTTATGGCCCAAAATATAGGGGCAGAAAGAAGGAGAGGGGTACAACATACTTTGATTTATCATTGGATCATATAAAGAAAAAATTATGTCAGAAAAACAATGTATGGAATATGAAATTTTTGGAAGTTAAAGCTATGATCTTTTTATAAAGAAAATATGGGAAAATTGTAGATGTACAAATAATGTACCAAAAACTAAAACTTGGAAAGACAGGGAATTTTGAGGAAAAAAATTGTATCAAAATGATTATTAGATATCAAACCACACATGTACTAATAATGGGAAATACTAGTAAAGTATTTTTTCGATACAAGAATGCGACAAGGCTTTATTTCTATTATTATGACGCACAAGTCAAAATAAAAAGCTTATCAAAAGAAAACCAGTGACAAAAGAGCAGAAAATAAATAAATTCATAGAGGAAAATTGTAATACAAATATTTGAATTCTGCAATTTTTGACAGTGTGTGTAAGAAATTATTAAAAAATTAAAAGAATGAAAATTCTCATGAAATAGAGAGACGTAGTCAGAGCAACAGAGACAGTGGAAAAAGGAATTAGTCAGTAAAAAAAATTTCAATAGAAGAATTATGAAGTAGAATCTATTAAAAAAAATTATGAATACTTGAATCAGGATTGAATTAGAAAAATCACACAGCAAAACAAGTAGAGGGGAGGAGGGGGAGGGAAAGAGAAGGGGCACTTCACGCTATGGGCTTACCTTAGTTGATTGTGCTGATTCTCACTGTTTAGACCAATCAAAGATGATAAAACATTTAATACAAATATTCATATTTCATCCTAATTACACCAATTAAAGGTTATGAAACTTTTAATATCAACATTCATTTTACTTTATTTTTTTTTAAACATGGATATTGATATTGGTGTCAATAAGATTAAATTCTTATCTTGACAAAAAAAAACAAATATCATGAAGGCAACATTTGATAAAGATAACTGTCATATCTGAAATGATTAGAGACCTTAATGAACAACAAATTAATTCTGAAAATCATGCGCAAGAATCCTACTTAACACCTCTAAAGTGTTTATTGATGATGAAGTGTTTACATTGATATCAAGGAGAATATAAGTATGTTTAGTTGGGAATAAATTCAAAATTGATGTTAATTCTTAATGAGAATCACTGCTGAGTTTGGAAGGAGGAAATAAACATTGTGTTTATTAGTAAAAGAGGGAGGAAAAGAAATACATGTATTGCAAACAAATCCACAAGTAAACCAATTCAAAACAGGTGTTTAAAATATGACATATAAATAATAATTCATATTTCACTTGAACTACCTTGTGGGTTCTACAGGGTAAAACTAGCAGTGTCAAGAAACCTTTTCACTCATGTAAGTGATGACAGGGACAGCTCATAGCTGACCTATTTTAGTTTAAAGTCTAACTCACCCCTCCCCTTCCCCCACAATTCATGTTCTTCATAAAACCCCAAGAAAGGGCATATTCAAAGTCAATGTAAAAATTGACAACTGACATACATTACATGCATAAATCAGAAACATGATCTGAGACTGTTGAAAGAGAAAATCAATCAACTTCATGGAAGGGCTGTGTGAACTTGACGTAATTATAAAGAATAGATCTGCAGGGGGCATCAGAGAGCTTAAATTGACCCAGAGAGCAATAAGGGGTCTATCTGTTCAGTTTCGAATTGGTGTATAATACAATGCATTTCCATCAAAGAAACTGATAGTCCCAATTATAAAGATAGACATGAGGAGCTGAAAGACTTTTGAATTGAGAGATAAAAGCCTTTGATTCATATATTCAATTGCCATTTTCATTCTTTTTTTATGAGTTATACAAAGAAGTATTCATTAGAGAAGTAATTGATCAATGAACAAAAGAAATTAGTGTGATAGATGTAATTTTTTTTTTAAATATTCATTTTGTCTTCTTTTAACATGTAATGATGAGGTCTGATTAGATCACGGAAATGCCTGAGATATCTTTTTTTTTCAATTTATCTTCCTTGATTAATAAGACAGTAAATTCTGATAAAAGTAATCACAAGTTCTCTTCTTCCTCTGCTACATAGCTTATATTTCAAATCTTCACATAAAGCTATAGACCAGAATGTAAATATAAAAATGATTCTTACTGTATGTTCCATATGGCTCATACTTACTGAACTAGGAATGCTATATTGAGCCCTGATCTAGCAGTTACCTTTAAGGCTAAAGGATGACTCCAAAGACACATCAGCTTATGACGATGGCATAGCATCTATGTCAGGTATCGGCAAGTTACAATGGCAACAAAAATAGCCGGCTAGCAAAGCAAGAGAGCAGGGGTCTACAACAAGATTCTGATCATACCAGAAGAATTATACTCGCACCAGACTTGATCCTCGATAAACCAAACGTGAAAGAGAACGGCAAGCAAGCATCCACGAACGATGATTTCATTGACCTCTGTGCAAATTACATTGTATAGAAATTCTTCTGTGTCAAACCATTTGCACTTTGTTTCATTTGCAAAATGAATTTTTAAATAATTAGTGCAAAAACATTAATGTTTACTGGTCTTGAATATTAGCTGCATAAACAGTTTAAAGCAAGCTGGATATACTTTGAAGAAAAAAAAAAAAAGTTAAAGTAATTCTAATTGAAATATGTTCATTTCACATTATCAAGAAAAAAAATAAAAAGAGATAGTTGATTTAGAAAAAATGATTGTGAAGTGTCATCCAAAAGGGACAAAAAAAACAAAACAAAACAAACAAATGAAAAAAAAAAAATAAATTTCTACTTTTTTATAAAAGACATTTAAAGTTTGAAGTTTAAATTTTTATTTTGGATGAAAAATAGGCTGACCCACTTCTAAAAGTGCAAAACGGCTCATCCCATTTAATATGAATCAGACACTTTTGAATGAATCCTTTCTTTCATTCATATCGGTCCAACCTATTATTCTCTTATCATTATAATACTTAATCTCATCTTTCAACGACAATGATATTGATAGCTATTCAAATCTCCCTGTCCTCAAAACTTGTTCTCCTTACCGAGTAGTTCACCCTATCTTTCTACCTCGCCTCGTCTCATGGAATTAGCCTTTTATGCCTGCAATATTGTTTTTTTCACCCCAGCTCTCCTGGCCGGGGATAACAAAATACACTACAGCCCCACCCATTGAAGGTGACGTAAGCTCCCCATGTACGCTTGCACGTACACCATCAGAGCATGTATGGATCTATACACAAGCAATACTAGGAATAAAAGAAATATATTCCTCCACCATAACCTTTTCCTCCATTAGAATTGTGGGATTTGGGGTAAAATATCCTCTTCACGTGGGTTTGTAAGAGATGGAGAGATGCAATGATGATAAATACCATTGACAGATCGGAGTACTTAGTCCACCCCTATCCACACTTTATATCTTATCCTTATTGGGCCTTACAAGGAACCCCCAAATGAACTAATTCAACAGGGCAGCTTGATCGAATACATACAGAGAATAATAAAACAATAGGAGAACAATGTATCCCAAATGAGGTCATTAGATGAAATGATAACGGTACATATTTTGGGGATGAGACACATTTTTCAAATCATTTGTGGGGAAAAAAAAAATCAGTTTACACATTTTACAGAAGGAATTAATACCTGAAGAGACATCTCATTAAAAGTGTCAAACAATAAAATCACTTGGGAGACAGAAAAGATGAAAGATTGCAGATGACTGAGAGCCTGTTTATTTCACCAAAAATATGTGTGTCTTTATTTTTCAATGTAAAAAGGGGTCACATTTGGGGCTAACCTCCTGGGAAGGCAGAGAGCACACTTGATTTTGGGCGATGACATACCCACCACAAGCTCACATTCAAACCTATTCATCAATAACAATTGCTAACATGACATCTACATGTCCTATTGTATACGGTTCGTAGTCTATTTTTGAGGGGTAAAGGTAGGGGAGGGTCCCTACCATCACAAGAAATACAGGTGACATCTTATACCTGTGGCTCTTCAATGGGAAAACTCAACTTTGTATTATTCAATCACGTACAATTCCACACATTGTAAGCTAATTTTACCTTCTTTTTCATAACCACTTGATTGCTGCATTGTGCTAATTGCACAGTACGGGTATGACCAGAGTGGTGCTGGTGCTTCAAAACAGACAAAGCTCAGACAATAACATGATCACGATTATTACGTGGTCCGTGCAAAGTGTACACATGCCAAGCACGTAATATTACGTGGTCCGCAGCCAAGTGGTTAAAGAAATAAGTTTCAAAGACAGGTTTTGAAGAAAATTTTCAAGGAGTTGTGTCACCTCCAGTGAATGCTAGTACATGTTTACCACCATCTTGATTTTTCTATTCATTACATTTCAGAAGTAACTTTTTTCATTTAAATTAGAAGACAGGTCATGCAATATCAGAAAACTTTATTCCAAAAGAAATTATATTGATTCATCCGAGGCTAAAACATTCCCATTCTTTCTCCTTTTTTTTTTTTTTTTTGGGGGGGGGGTATTACACTAATTCGTTCTGAAGATCATCTATGTATGGGATATTCGATGAAGGACGGCACACAGTTCATCGCCGTGACATTGAACCAGTTTTTCATTTATCTTAGCATTATGTCTCATCACGTACTGAGAAAATGACAGATAAATGGAACTGGGTCACAAAGTGTCTACTGTCTTCACATAAGTTTTAAAAAGACAATAACAAAAATAAACAATGTCTGGAAAATAATGAGCAAACATTAACTACAAATTATTAATTTGTACAAAACAGTTAATTTTCCAGTCTTTTAATCAGAGAAAAAATTAATGACATGCTCACTATATTTGCATTTCCATATTTTCCTATAGATAATCAAAAAAGATATAAAGTGCAAATTATGTTAAACATGAAATTATGTTTAACCTCAAATTAATGAGACCAAAGTTCTGTTTGTAGTGATAATAGAAGCTCCTTAATTAAGAAAACTCACACAAGAGGTGTCGTTTAATTTTGATAAGAACTTTAAGAGATTAAAATGTTCTTGAATTAGCATAGAATAATGGATAAACATTTATCTACATTTGTATGCAAATACAATTATTTTTATGAAGTACTGAAAATGAAAAAGGGAAACAATGCAGCTATTTCTTAACATGATATAATTTAGAAACATCCTAAATACAGCTATGAGCATGTAAAAGATTTTTATAATTCCAGACTTTGAGTTTGAATTAAAGAATACCCTTTAATGTCTTCACCAATTCTATATATCACAGAATAATTTTAAAACATTACCAATACCCATATCTTTAATACATTAATCAAAATGCATAATTATCACTTTAAGAATGTCCTGTTATGTTTTGTAATTATGTTGTTATGGGTTACACATGTTTTTGCTTAATGATAAAAGTTTTAAGATGAAAGGTGGATAAAGAGAGGGGTGTTGATCAGAGTTGAATCAGGATTAGATATTGAGGTAGTAGTTCAGAGAGTGTGTGTGTTTGATGACCAGGTATAGAGATTAGATAAGCTCTTATGGAAAACAGGCCTAGTTATAATAAGAAGTATGCAAACTCTCCATCCATCACTGTAATCTTATTGAGTGGTAATGTAACATTAGCTTCTTGATTAATGTTTGAGTGACATGTGAACTGATTCAGAGCTAGACAATCATGAAAGAGTTAACTAACGTCCTTCTTTTACTCAGATACTACACACTTTCACTTAGTTTTGATAATTATTCTTAAGTACTAGTATATGAAACGAGAAATGGTAATTTTTAATTTGGTTTAGAGAGACCAGTAAACTTTTTCATTGCAAGGAGGCTATTAGCATTGCAATAATGTCTTTCTTCTTCAATCCAATATAGATCACTGAGTTATATTATTATCCTAACAACTACAGTAATATAGTAGCATCAATAATGACCATGTAACCCTATATTAACCTAGTTTCTAACAAACTAAGCTGTAAAGGTTTTTTATGACTTTGTCTGCGGGTTGACTGAAAGGAATTAAAGCAGAGATAATAAATGTTATCTCTCTCATCATCTACCACATAAACCTAATATTTGACCACAGCTAGGATATATATCTTTAGTTGGCAAACACGGTCCGCTTGGTTCTATTGGAAGCAACCAGGGAGGTAGTCTCGTAATGTTGGATCTTACAATATTCAAATTCCTTGTTGTCCCAGGGCATTATGATATTTTGTAAACATCTAAAGCTGACCATTCTCTCATTTTAATAGTTGCTTGCTTAATTGGGTAAATAAGAAATGAGAGGGGGGTTGAATGTAGGTAGGAGACCATGGCTTTAGAGGCTCCACTAAACAACTAGGGCAGAGGGAAGGGAGAATAAATGATAATACAATAATTTTTTTTTATTAGGGGGGTCGTTGAGTCAAGCAGCTCAACGTACCACGACACTATATTACATGGTTGATTGGACATGGTGGGGAGAAATAGGTGATCAGTCTTGGTTCGTTGGTTATAACGAAGACGCTCATTTATGGCGCTGGTTCATCGTGCCTTCCCCGCGATCCCACACGGAGCTTTGACGTTGTATGGGGGACTGAGGAGGTCCATCGAGGGGGTCTTCAGTGTACCCCTTTCAGTGGAAGAAAGGGGCTTGCACCCCTGGACTGAGAAACATGAATTGTACATGACAATGGTAGTATTACTGTCTTGGTGTACCCTATGAATGAGATGATTTTTAAACATATCTCTATTACAGTGTTCTAATGCTCGAAGGCAAGAGGTCATACATATATATCCTATTCTATTAAGGTAATTTATCTTCTTAAAAGGTGAATGCTTGATAATGAATATATTATATCAAATTTGTAAAATAATCTGTTTCTTTTATACTGCTGCTTCAAGAATAAATTGCACCTAAAAGATGAATAAAGTCACTGAGCTAAAATTCCCACACTCAATAATTGCTCAAAGTATAAAAGTCAATTCTTATCATGAAAAACATACAGACAGCACAGCTCGACCAAGAATATAGATCAGAAAATGATCTATGATCTTATGAATGAATATTTATCACCAGACACGGTGTTCAAGAAAGGTTTGTCTAATATAATCAATATTATGACATCAATTATCATCCCCCCTACTTCCCCAACACTGAAATTATGAAAAGTGCATGCAGTCTGAGAGACTACAATTTCTAGTCAAATGAGCTATGAATCAACTGGAACTAGAAGTAGGGATGGCCACACAACAGCAAAAAGCCACTAGAACGGTTTCCAATTCACTGTATGGATGTAGTCACCCATGCATTTACAATGCAAACAATAACCCATGCACTGCCTACTCAATAATACACAGGCAGAGGAATAGCAAAATTTTCAATAAAAAACAGCTTTCAAAATTGTCATTTGGCCAGTGGTAAATATCAATCATTTTTATTCCTAATTGGTCAGTTTCTTCCTTAGAAAATTCCTCAGCAGGTGATCAACTTTTCCTGTTGAAAAAATTGATATGAAAACAACTACAGCGTGTTCAAAGTGATGCTTGTGTGTGATGTGTGTTATGACTGGAATTTCTCATGATTGGAATAGATTCAGATAAGGAAAAGTGGATATCTATAAAATGTAACTATTTTTGAACAAAAAATGTATTGGGATGAAAAACAAAGAACAACGTTTACCACTGGCCATTTAAGTTTTAAAATTACTCTACCCTCTCCAACCCTCAGCTCTGAGCCACACCACCATGAAATAGCCTATTTTCTAGGGTGTTCCTATTGAAACATGCCCTATGGAGTATTTTTCCACGGTGGTCATATTGGATCACATACGGTAACATACCTGTCAAACCATCAGTTTTGTACTGTCATAACTTTTTGTATAATCTACTCATACGCCTCAATTATGTTACTATAAAATATATACACACATAGAAAATGTTTGGTATGATTTGGTTGAATAAATCAAAGACAAAAGGACCACAAACTTGAGCTTTTATTGCATTTTCTGGCTTTGTCTGAAACTTGTAAAAGTGTTCTAGCAGCTCATTGGTAATCTGAGACACTCTTTGGGTCATATCTTTGAAATGGAACATCCAATTGTGATAATTCAACTACCAAAATCTTTCTTTTAAAATGCTCTATCCAATAAGCCTAGCAAAAACAACTTAAAAATAATTAAAAAATTTAGTGGACATCCCTACTAGAAGCGAGCAAGAAGATCATATCTCTTGGTATCAACCTGTATTGAATTCTACTAGCAGAAGCCATTGTAAGCTCTGTCATTCAAATGAACCACAATTCAATATTTTCAGATTAAGATCTAGCTCCTTCCAACAAAGTCAAATTGGTTTCAATTTTGAGCTCATCCTATTTTAATCCTCCAACAATAATCACTATTACAAGCCTCGTTTTTCAACAATACTCCAAGAAATATCGTCATGTATATTTCAAAAGAGGTTGATGGATAAGTGACTAGTGATATCTAGATAATCATATCAGATAGCATCACAAACTGATCACTGAATCATCCTCTCCTTCAAACATTTACAATTGACTTAATCAATTTTGAGTTGGCAATTAATTTGAGGGGCGGCCATTGTCCATGAGAAAATGATGGATGGTCTGACAAATTGGAAGGCATAAAGAGTCAAGAAGCAGGTTGTATTTGAGATGAAATTCAGTTTATATCTCTTCAATTCAAGCCAGCTACATATGGTGACATAACATTTGCTCCTGTGACAATTACTCTGGGCATTATTTCATCAAGAAGCTGGGTAAGGGTAAAAGGTTGCAATAGAGTTTTATGTTAGGTGTAGGGATAAGTTTAGGTTAAGGTGTAGGGTTAGGTTCAGGGTAAAGTGTAAAAGGTTGCAATAGAGTTTTATATTAGGTGTAGGGTTAAGTTTAGGTTAAGGTGTAGGGTTAGGTTCAGGGTAATGTGTAAAAGGTTGCAATAGAGTTTTATGTTAGGTGTAGGGATAAGTTTAGGTTAAGGTGTAGGGTTAGGTTCAGGGTAAGGTGTAAAAGGTTGCAATAGAGTTTTATATTAGGTGTAGGGTTAAGTTTAGGTTAAGGTGTAGGGTTAGGTTCAGGGTAAGGTGTAAAAGGTTGCAATAGAGTTTTATATTAGGTGTAGGGTTAAGTTTAGGTTAAGGTGTAGGGTTAGGTTCAGGGTAAGGGTAAAAGGTTGCAATAGAGTTTTATGTTAGGTGTAGGTTAAGTTTAGGGTAAGGTGTAAACTCAAGGACTCAAGTTTGTCATGCGATCAGTACATGGAATATGCAGCGGAGCAATTGTTGGCATAGCAATTGTCATGGAATCGCAGCTAAGTAGCTTTGCAACCAATGGAAGCCAATGGCAGGCTCTCAATGATTTATGATCTAAGGGGGAAGAGTCTCATCTTCTGGGAGGATGTAGATTGGTAGGAATTGATGAGATCGTTCTAAGAGGACAGCATCGGATGATACTGTGTAATAGAAGGAAGACCTTCTTTTGTGAAACTACCTGATTGAACATGTAGATTCAGATATAAGAGGTGATGGATGAATTGGTTACGTTGAAAGAGCAGTTTGTTCATTTTGTAGGAAGAGGATATTGGTGATAAGCTGAATGAAATAGTCCAATTGGTAGAGTTTGAATTTGAGATCTGGATAAAATGACAGGCTAAACATGGAAATTGGTCAATCCAAGTTAAAGAAAACCTGCACCCTACACAGTTTATTTTACATGCATCTCAATGATATTTCACCTTAAATTCACGTCATTCAACCTCAATCCACATGTGTTTACACTCAATCATTTATCTCTTTGGAAAATAAATCACTTAAAAGCAGATTAAAGGATAAAGGAGAGATTTGTTGAATTGGAGAATAGGAAAGGGATAACTAAAAAGGAAATGCCTGAGTGTGAGAGCAACACTAAATCACAACAATGCTATCATTAAAGCGATTGCATCAAACACTTAATTCAAAAGTTACAATAATCAATTGATCTTTTTGATGTCGTGATTTGCGAGTAGATTGGTAGATTATGAGGTCAGAAAATGACTGAGGAGGCACAGCTGAAGCACGGAACAAGGCTCGATATTGGACAAAAATAATAAATGTCGCCTTGTTGGGAAATTAGTTCAACAAGGAACTCAACAATGTGTAAGAGTTGATTTGAAGATATTTAAATTTTGAAGACAAAAAATTGAGTCAATTGTTCCAAATTAAAAATGTGAAATGAATCATTGAAGAGTACAAAAAAAGATGTAAATAAACTGGACAAATACAAAACTCTGATGACGTTTGAGTCAATTGTTCCAAATTAAAAATGTACAATCCAGGGACCTACTTTCCATTTAATGAAGTATTCAGTCACCTGAACTTGATCCCAATAATCATCAATCAATCTGTCAATCATGTCATATCAAATCAAATCAATAAGAAACTATTCAATCAAACCATGATTTATGATATTTACATAGATCATTTCTCTATTTAATCTGAATTCTCGAGTGTCCCAAAGAGACTCCAAGACGTCTCGATGGACAAACCAGGATCATACCCCTCCCCGGCCCTATTAAAACCTTTCAAACCAACATCAGTCTAAAGGAAGGTAACCATCTCAACCTCACAATGATCCATACATTTCATTAATTCCTAAATTGTTGAAGAACCCAATACTTTTCGTAACACTATTTTAATAACCCCTTTTATATAGAGTCAGGATGGGCACTAAATATTTTAGTTGCCATATTACATGTCGCTATACATGTTGACACCAATGAACATATGACACAATTATTAGTGAAATCACAGCTTACAGCTAATACATGTATTTCCCCTTCAGGACTTCTTAAATTACAGAGCTGATTAACAAGTTTTAATTTAATGCCATCTATTTAAAAGATTTGAAAGTTTGGTCTTTTCATTCTCTGTTCAGAGAGCTACATGTACATGCCTTTAGAAATACACCTGTTTGCCCAAATCTTGATATATATCATATAATAAACACCGGCAGCATTAAGGGGTTAATAAACGAGGCTGGTACCCCAAACAGGCACGAGTCTGGTTTTAATATCACTTTTCTTTAAGGTGTATCTTAAAGCGTTCTGTCAACTAAGAGAGAGATTGGTAGCATGACAAATCAGTCAATATTGAATGACATGGAACTGAAGATTTCTTTTATCCACCCTAAAATGTTTCCTGAAGGACAGTAATTGTCCGTATTGTGTACCTAAATGCTATAAGATGCATGGGTTTATATTTGTTCAGAGTTTGGATCTGTGACAAACTTTGAACAGTCTTCATTGGCAGAGCTAAAGTTTCAATGAAACTGTGTTTTATGAACTCTGTTGTGTGTTTGTGATTTTAAGCAAACCTTTTACTGTAGCTTGTTTATCTATAGCATGTATTACAATTTTATCCTTTTTGAAAAACAAAAAACAAATTCAAACATTTTAATCTTGATTTTTCCAACATACAGGTCAAAGTTCATTCATAAAAGCATGGTATAAACTTTTATACAAACATGCTTACTGCTTGAAACAAGCATAATTGAGAGTGGTTTCAACAAAAATTTTCCAGTTATGTATTTATAAGAAGTATACATAAATTGCAGCATAGCATTTTGCTTGCGGCACTAACCAATCTGTAAATGCAAATATCGTAAGCCTGATACATTCATACCCACTACGCCAGCAAAGCAATGCTAACATTTGAGAAAGGAATCGTAAAAAAAAACCCCAACATATTCCATCCATCTCCAATTCGTTTGAGTCTGAGTGCAGCCCACGTCAAAGCCAATAATTTGTAAAAAGCATTCAAATTGTTTTCCATATTCCTTGCTCTGTCGATGGCCTTACCCAATCAATTCTATTCAACATTGAGAAGTAGAGTATGGATGTATTACATCTCTCTTATATTAGGCTGGCCAGTGACTTCAGGTTCATGTCTTACAACATTCTGGGTTGTTATTCAGGTTTTCAATTTTTTGGATAGAAAATAATAATATATTCCTCGTGGATGTTGACATACAATAAGGTATTAAAATGCTTGCTAATGACATAAATCTAAAGTGGGAATATAAATACCATGCTATAAATCATATCATGAGTATACAAAAAATACACATTAAAAAAAAACAGAATAGAAATACATTTAATTCATTCCACATTATATTTTATACCTCACATTAATGATATCATCAAAATGATGTTAAATGAAAAAAATCCATGAAATCATGGGTTCTAGGAAAACTATCCTAAGACAATTTTCCCCACAACTACCCCTACCAAAAATCTACCCCCTAACCTTACACCTAACCATATTTCTTGGGGGTATATGTAGTTCTCCTGATATGGAATTCATATATTGCATTATGGGAATCAATAATCTATAGATACACAACACCAGACCGCATGTGTTTATTTTGCGGTGAGATATGATGGTTTGCGGGAATGGCTTGGGCCCCCATTTAGAACGATTGGCAAAGCAGTCCATGTCATAACTGTTAAACTGTGAAATATTTATGGCTTTAATACATGGATGATAACATACAGGCATCGCTTGGACACATGCACATGTTGAGCAAGAGGGATTTGTGGTGGACATGACTGAATGATACAGTGAACTGGACAGGCAGTATGGGGGTTAAATCTAATATTAACTTGCCAAGGGGTCATTTATGATTGCAATTCAAGAAACACATGTCCAATGTATCTAATTCAGAATCTAGTAAAATACATACAGTTGAGAGAAAGGACAAGTTGGTAAAAGGATATGCTGATACATGTATAAGTTATGAGGTGGATAGAGAGTTCTTCAACATAAAATATGCAGGATACTGCACTGGAAATACCGAAATGATAAAAGCCAATGACGTTGAGACACTGTAAAATGATTCACAGAAATACTAGGAGAGAAAGAGAGCATACATTGATAGCACTAGGGAATAAGAATGATACTGAATGGTATGCGTACTAAGTTAACAAAGATTGAATTGAAAGGAATATCAAGCATTACAAACAAATTTGATAGAGAGGGAGAGAGAGAGAGAGAGAGAGAGGGAGAGAGAGAGGGAAAGAGAGAGAGAGAGAGAGATGACGGAATAGAAGAAAACAGAAAGAGATAACGTGAGTTGTTTGCGTGTACTATTTATCTTACAATGGTTTGTTTGACAAGACAAGGGTCTTTTTATTGCGTCCACAAATCTACTAGATGCACTTGACTCTTTGGACTTCAATCCCCCTACCTCCCCCCCTAACCCCTCATACCAATCAGCGTCATGACAAATTATTGACTTTATGAATCGATGATGAGACTTGATGGGTCCAATGACCCCACTTATCTCAATTGTAAGGAGGTGTATTTTTATCTGATGATGATCAATCTCTCTTTTCTTTTTTTTTTTTTTGAAGGGGGGGGGGGGGGGGATTGGGGAATCACTTAATTTACCCTGGAATTTAATGCTCCTTATTAAAATTGACTTCTAATGCATTTTGATATAAATGTATAATACATTCAGTATTTATGTAAAAAGCTGACATTTTAATGTGTTAATGATGGAAAGTTGCATTTTATATTAATAATCTATCAAATCCATCTTAATTCATGTAGTCTTTTAGAGACAATTTCACTTCATTATTGACACTTTAGTTTGGTAATCAGGCAGAGAATCATAAAACATTTGGGGCAATTATTCAGAGATGCCTATCAATTGCTAATTCATGCCTCAAGTTGCTTGTTTCCAAACCCTTCACCTAGCCATTCAGTGACTCCCCATACCTCTCTCTCAACCAATTACTTAGTGACTACACATCTCTTATACGTGCACAAATACAGCGCTAATCCAATCTTCATATTAAAGCTCACTCTCACACTTTCCCACTCCCAGTCTCTTCAATTCTGAAGAAATATTCATGAGAATCAGAGATGCTGAATGGAGTAAGCTTGCTCCCAATTTTAGCCTTAGAAGATAAAATAAAGAGTCTCCACTCCTATGCACTTGAAATTATTCCATTTATGGGGCAGAAAGAATGAAAAGACAGGGGAAAGAATTGGGACTGGAAGCAAAGTTTGCTTTTAGTAGCAGAAGACCTTAAAGTTCATTATAGACCGTTATTTGTCTATTTGGAGCCTCCTTTGCTTGGACTGCACTTTAAAGACGGGGAATCTTCAGCTTTCATGGGGAGTGGATCAAAATTTGCTGATCCCAGACTTGTTGAAAAGCACTTGAAATAACCACCTTGAAGCTAAATTTCTGGACCACAGCAAAACAATCTGTCCCACCCCGAAGAGCTTCGGGTATGATCGGCCAGGGAAACTGAGATTTAATGACTTTACCAGATGGAGGGATGGGTGGAATAAACAAGGCATTACTAAGGTCTTGCAGTGGTCAGGTGAGGGATGACACCTGTTACTGGGTAAACATCCATGGTGTCAAATTACCCATGGAAGCTGAAGATTCCCCGTCTTTAAGCTACTTACAACTCTTGTTCATTTCCTTACCATGTACACATGTATTAGTCTACTCTATATAGAATTTGTTCCTGTTGAAGGATAGTATAACACAGTTAACTGTTACTAAGAGAAAAGATCACTTGGGGTGTTTCAATATTAAGTCATAGGTAAAGTTATGAATGATGTAACAAACAACTGGAACATGTTCTTGGGTGCCATACTAGAATCATTTTCTTAATCATTTAGCACAATAACTGACCACCAGTCATTTGTAAAATCATGTGTAACTTTACAAATGTATGTTATCAACAAATGCCACAAAGACACAAACTACCAATTGCATGATATGCTCCAAGAATAAACCAATTATAATGGACTTACATGTGGATGTAGAAATACAATATTTCTGTTTTTATCCATTATTAATATGAACATAGCTCATATGTGCAATTGGTAGATAGTACCTACATAATCATAATAATAGTAGCTAGATGCATGTGGGTCTGAATATACAAGACTAATACAAACACATCCCAGTGCTACTTATTGCATAACCATGGTACTTAGAGGGAGGTGAAAGTAAACACTAGTCATTCAGCTGAAGATGAGAGAGGGAGAGGAGTTGCACATGGTATACAGTCATCAGGACTTGAGAAAAATGTACATAGTAGCTCCTGTTCTCACTTGCTTTCTTTACATGGGTATCTCTACATGTTAATCTTAACATGTATACTACATTTATACAGAGGTTCATCAAGTATACATAGACACCGGCTAAATGTATTCTCTTGATCTACATGTAATACTTCCATGATATTTGAATACATGATCATATCGACACTATCACACAGTGAAAATAACATGCTTTCCTGTTCAATTTGTCCACCTATTTAATGAAATCATACTATGTTCCCATTTTAACCTAAGGTTTGCAAGAAATAGAGCTTTCCAAGAAAAAGAGACTTTCACATCTACAGTAGACAGCATTATATCACAGAAATGCATAACAGTGGAGACTCTTCAATATCAAGGTTCTTGGGAGTGGAATGTTGCATGTTATATCGGTATCTTCCCAACAAGCCACTTGGCTTTTATGATACCCCCATTTTCTTTTTATTATGTAAACAATGATACTTTTATCAAAGTAAGTTGTAAATATTTTGAAGTTTTTCTTAAAAGAATGGGAAAAAAAGTGAACTGAATTGAATTGTACCATGTTATATTAAAAGTCCTTAAACAATAAAAAAAAAAAAAAAAAAATTCATTTGATTTTGATTTGAGAAATAGCTTGTTATATAAGGTATTTTGTTATTGAGGTTCCATTGAATTCCTTTTGCAAAGAAACATAAATTGCAACATTTCAGAGTGTTCAAATGGTCTCTCCATTCAGGGTTATGCTTTTATACAAATTGCATTATAAACAGTAATAAAGAGGGCAGCCATCAACACAATATAGAAGAGCTGTCTAAACCAGGAGTTGACTATCTCAGTTCCTCTTGGTAACAATATGGCATATATTCATTGATAAAAACTTGCCCAACATAGCACTGAATGTTCACCATATTGTGACAAAGTGAACAGAGTTGGCAATATTTAATGAAATAATGATGATGAAAAACTGAGTAAAAATGAGCCATGAACTTTCAATCCTAGCAGGATCTTTGTCAAAGACAAAATGACAATCAAGCACAGTAAACAGATACAGAAATACAGATGAAATACAATAAATGTTCTATGTGCCTCCCTAGCCCTCACAATCTCTATCTATCCCCTCCTATCCCGCGATTCACCTCATCATCATCATCATCAAGTGAAAGAATGTAAGTCTGTTAAGCTCCTAACAGCATGTCTGCCTCCTAATCAGCATTTACGCAACTGTTGCACTTGCAAACCCTGCTTCATCTGTCATTAGGAGAAGTGGTATGATAGCTAATCACAACCTTTGACCCCCACTCACAGCAATGGCTTTCACAAATGGGGAAAGCACGAGCCACGAGCCTCCAAATGCTGGCAAGCTGTTGGAAACTCTTAATGAGAAAACCGTTTGCGAGCAAGCCCTTGTGTTTCTGTTTCCTATCGCTTTGATTCAGGGTGATGAAAATTAAACAATTAACGCTAATGCGTTACACAAATTATGACGGGGACCTATGGTGTTGGAATGAATGGTCATCCATGATGGATAGTTGAGTGAAGCGGAGACAAGAGCAAGCTATTTAAATAATGAAACTCTTCACAGGAAGATGCAGCACTTTGTCAGAATTAATCATGATAAATGGGGAGAGGGAGGGAAGGAGTGAAACAGAGATGGAGAGAGAGATAGAGAGAGAGGAATAATGGAGATAAGGATTTAAACGTGATGGAAATCGAGTCAAAAATAGATGACAATCATATTCAAACATGTAGGTATACAGAAAGATGAAATTCATTGTGAAACATATCATAATTCATGTTTTTAATCCCAATATTATCATAACCCACCCTGGTGTATTTATTCCTTCTACTAAACATGAGTACATATCAAATGGTTGAGCTACATCTTTGAGAATAAAACTGAAGTTCTAGATCAAGAAATAGGGCATGTTCATCTTGACATTGAAGTCTTGTTCAACCCGACCATGACCTTTCTAAGACCTAACAGGGAATTATAAGAAAGAACTGGGAGAAGTATTTAGCACCTACTGAGTCCTGATCTAACGTCCTTCATTTCATTTAAACAGCTGTCGGAATCATTTCATTTCTTTCTCTCTTGTTGAGTCTTCCTCCTGTTCAACAAAGATAGGTTTTGAGCGTAGAATGGAAGCTGACGGACACACAACGTGAAGTACAGAGCTCTCGTATGACATGGTTCATTCGGTGTTCAACTTTGTCTGGAATCTATGAATACCAGTATCCAAACTTTCATAAATACTGTGATTATTTAGATTTCAGTAAATTAAAATTTGACTAAAATTTAAAAATCTAAAAGATGGCATACATCACCCATGCACTAAGAGTCTGTTTTTAATACATATTGAAATAGTTTCAAAGAATGTGGTTTATACTGAATTGTAATGACATCAGAACAGTCAGCAGTGTAAAAGTGGTACAAGACAGTCTAAGAGGATGCTTTGAAAAAATATCTGAACTATGGAAATCTCAAAATTAAAAAATTGTGCCTATGAAAAAGGTTTAATAAAACCTTTTCTTGAGTAAAATATTAATATTATGACATCATTTAAAAATTTCCTTGCTTGATTCTACTTTAAGCTTTCACCAGGCCAAGCTTCATCAACATTCCGCTATTTATGATCAACATGTGAAAGCTGTCACGGACTGTACGGCCCGCACTCTGTAACATTAATGTCAGTGAGCAGGATAGTCTCTATCCGCCAAATGATGGTTCTAAATTGGCAATGCGACATGAAAATGAAGTTAAATCCTGTCCCAGATGGTGCTTGTTTATCCTGTGTATGTCGGACCTTGGCTTGGCTAACCTTTATCGGTAGGTTCAGTAACATTCCACTAATGTTGTTGGACTCTCGATGGCTATGCTAGAGCCCTTGGTTAAAGAATGATCTCTTAGTATGTTCTTGACATGAGTCGTTGGGGTTAGAAGCCCTATCGTGTAATACAGATATGTGTGGTACAGGTCAATAGACATAGTATTTATGAACTATATTCTATCCCTTTCTCTTTCATATTTGAATCTAGCAAATGAGCTCTTAAATGCTTATTATTATCAGAAAATAGATGTTACTCTAACGTCTAAAAGATATGTAGAAACCTTCATTCCTAGCTAAAACTAACACACATAATGTGCAGCATAAAAGGATATGGGTTATCAACGCAATTTGAGTAGAAGTAAAAACAATAATGTTGATTATTTTGTTTAGCCAATAGAAATCTAACATCTTCAGGGAACTTCAAAAAATATAAGTATATTGTATATCTACTACATCATTACATGCTATTTGATTGTTGGTTCTGGCAACTTTACTACAGAGTGGAAAATAAGTAAAAAAAATTGTAATGGAATTTGGCAAATGAGTCAATGAACCCTAAAAAAAACACAAAGAAAGCAATGTAATGTGCATTAGTGAAATCAATTTTATGCAGTCATACACATCAATCAGAATTGATGAGCATATATATTACCATATTTGGTATTGAATGCAAATGATCCAAAAGCTCGTTGCTATATGGTGCTTTTTTCTCTTTACCTAAATCTTTGTGGATTCACATCATAATAACCAATTTGACAAGTTGACAGTTTCTACTTTTAATCATTTCCCATTGCTGTTTGTGCTAGAGATATAGAATCAGCGGCCCCTAGGCCAACCAGCATTCTTTGATTATACATGTCACCTACAATTATCTGAGTAATTCCCAACAAAACAAACTACCCATGCCAAAATCGCGATAGCTGTTTCATCATTTATTTTCATAACTGCAAATGTTGTTTAGGCAAGTCCCCATGTATCAGCTCAATGTAGATGACATGAGAAAGAACAAGAAACAAAGTAGATCAAGGGACTGAAGCATATCAGAAAGACATGAGGGGCTCAGCTTGATTTTTTGGCTCTCAAACACTCATATTTTCACACTCTCGGTATAATTGGAATCATTGATGTGTCATACTTAATTGGACTATGCATATATTGCATTCGATTCATAATATGTTCATATCTAACACTGATGGTAGTGCATTATGAATTCACATTGTGATTAAATATCATTATGAATGTGACTCATGGATATGATTGTAACATACTGCACATATATGTTCTTCATCCAATTCATGTGCATTCTGTATGTCTCATGTATTGAAACAACTATTTATGGAAGAAGCAAGACAAATTATAAGAGGAGAAATATTTGCAGAGCATTGCCAGATGTTATAGACAACATTCAGGACTAAATTCTTTGCATGCATAATAGAAAATTATAATATTTTTGTCGTCTACCCCACATGATTTATCACATTTTGGAATATGAGGAATAAATTTGATATACCTCCATAGAAAAGCACTAATGCCTTTGGTGAAGTCCCACACCATGGTTTCAATGTGCAATGTACACTTTAAAGGACAGGTCATGTACACAACTGGTGCATAGAACATGAAAATAAACCACACCATGCTTCATGTGTTGTATGCTGAGAGGAAAGTAACATGCACTAATGGATTGTAATTAGAGAATCAGTGTTACTTTAGCTCTCAAAATACAACGTGGAACACATAGAAAAGAATAAAAGCCAGGAATTCATGCACAGTACAGATGTATGTTAGTTTTAGAAAATAAATAGGTGAATGTGTGTTGTTTGTAAACTTGTCACAATTCGGCCTAACGGCTGCGATGATGAAGATTAATAAAACCAATTCAATTCAATTGATGAGGGGCACCACCCCCCCCCCTGGTCAAATATTTTGGGCACTTATTTGTGAACTTGATAGATGGGTGAATGTGTGTTGATGAATGTAGAGATTGATTAGAAGGAACAGATCAAGGTTAGGATTGATACTGATACATGTCACACAACACCCCACCCCCATTCCACAGCTAATAAACATGTACCCCCCCCCTTCCATGGCTAACAACCCCCCCCCCTATTCCATGGCTGACAAAACACCCCACCCCCTCCCCCATCCATAGCCTGACAAACACAGATGCCACAGTTTAAAATACTGCCATAGTACTCGACCCCCTCCTATAATGACTTAAATCTCAATAAGTTTTTATATCTACACATCATTTAGTTTCTTACCCTCTCCCATTATTGATTAATGTTAACTGATTAATGTGGGACAGTGCTAACAGAATTCCCCTCTATGAACAAAAGATTTCCATATTTGAAGATAAGATTTGCAATTTCGTTCATTCCACCTTTGTTATGTTTGTAACAAATAACAATGAATAAGGCCTACTTTAATCATGCATACATTACAATGCTACATGTACATTTTACTAATTTTGCTAAATATACCCCCTCCCCTTCCCCAGCCCAAAATGGTTGTCAGTGTCTTTTGTAAGATATATTAAATGAAAAGAATCATTAGGTATTAGAATAGAAAGGTTTGATGTTAGAAAGAATAAATAAGGTTTCCCAGAAAACATACCTTGTGCTCAATTCCCCCTCTCTCCAAGTTTCAGATCTATATTCAAGAGAAAATTGGAATGAGGGTCACAAAAGGTATGGTTTCCTAGGCCTTTCATCATTAAATTATCAAAATTATATTATAAATTTCTCAACTATATAGCTGCATGAGTGTTTTTTACTTTCAATATTGTGATGTACAATGAAATTTCAAAAGATATACCCCTAGATGATAATTAAATTCAATACATAAATAATAGATAATGAAAATGGCTGTCTATCTATAAAAAAAAGAGTAAATTCCACACTTCTGATTACATGTATATGTCAACATAACATAACTACCGAAAAACAAATGGAAAAAAATTAACAATGTGGAGGCTTAAGTTTACCAACAACATTGAACATTGAGGAAAGGGTTATTATATAAAGCTAAATCAAGTGTAAGAACTAAAAATGCAAGTAAAAGGTAATGACACTTTTCAACAAAATGGATTGGTCAAATATGGTAATGGTGTCTTTTATCTTCATTTTTGGATAAAATCTAATATTGCGATCCCTTTCTGGATGAAAGTACAATAGACTCACACCATCATCATACTTCTTTAAACTCAATTAATTACACGGATCATGCATAACTCAAGGTCTCCAACACTTAGCATGCAACGATGCATAGTCCCATGTGTGCCTAACGGTGATGGAGTGACTGCATAATTGCATAAATTAGGCATCATTATAACTGTCAAACATGCTAGAAGTGATGATCCTAAACCAGTTGTGTATTAAGGAATGGTGCAAAATGGGGTCATAACATTTTGATCGTCTAATCTAATTTGTCCATCATCTTCCATCTTTCTTGACTTGTTGATCAAGTCTGAGGAAGGTTCCCATTGACTCAAAGAATATACACACTCACTCTAACCAATGCTGAATGGTATTTGTGATAGGGGGTAAGCACCAGTGCCACCAAGCCTACTGAAGTAGTGGGAATGTACCTGTCTAAATGGTGGAATCCACACATAAGGAATGATCATCAAATCACTTTAAAGGGAACATGACTAATTACATTGGCATATGCACATTTTAATATCAGGTCCACGACCGATCAGCGTGAAAGACAGTATCGCTTTTCAAAGCTTTATACATCTAGGCCAAGGTTCCCTAGACTTGGACTATCGACTATGAGAAAGACGAAAACAACTTCCATGGACACCATGATCATATCATATTACCATCACTGTTCTACGTGAACCAAGCAGTGGCAGTAGCGTCATTCGGCCAATCAAGCTAAATTGGTGATTAACTTAAAAATGGGTCAAGATAGATTCGTTGTGAATCGCTTGTCATAAGTCATTGGTAGGACCTACATTTATAGCATCAATATCTCCTACCACCACTGGCTACCGACTGACTGGTCGTGAATCAAGCTTGTTTACTACATGTACACTGTACTATTTACTATGCCAAAATCAGGAATATCAATCGATGACGCATTCTCATCAATTGCTCATCAAGCTATTACATGAAGCCATCTCTGGAAAAGTCTATAAGTATAACTCTAATGGCGTACGACTCTGAGAAATGTTTCTCTTGGCTGAGCTCCTAAAATTCAGACAAACCTTCAAATAGGAATGGCAATATCTTTCCTGGAGACATAAAAGGAGGATGTTGAGGAATTATTACTGTTGTAATGTACATGAGAGATGGCTGGGCATCAGTAAATGACTTGCTTTTAAATGATGTAAAGCTATAAAGAGAAGAGATCTTCAAGTTAACAGGGTGATTAGAATTTTAATGATCTCTGAGGGTCCCAGAATGTCTGTGAAGTAGCACTGTGCCCTTATAAGCGCTAGTGAGTGAGATGAGTGAGCAAGAGAGAGTTTGAGAGATTGAGGGCTTGGAATCTAGCAGAAGAGGGGTTAAGTAAGAAAAGAATATAGACGGAGAGGGTCTACGTGGAGAAGATGTAAAGAAAAACTAAGGGACGACCAGATGGAAATTGGGAAATAAAACTGGAATAGGAAATGTTTTTCTTGAAAAGCATCCGATGACAGGGGTAATAATAATTGGAAAGCGCTTAGAGATGAAATTATTTCATATTAAGCGCTATATAAATCACAACTATTATTATTATTATTATTATTATTGAAAGAACAAAATTATTTGAAAATAAACCCTCAGGTCTCTGTTCTAGCAATACCATTAAGGTCAACAGGCAAAGCCAGATCAAACCACAAATTTGATAAATTAAAAGCAGAAAATAAACAATATTTGCCTCCACAAAAGGACAGGAAATAATATGACAAAAATCAAAGCATGAAATTTATAAGGCTTTATGAATTAGGGACAAAAAGAAAAAAAACTGAACACAACTGTGAAGAAAAAAGACTCAGTTTAGTTACACTATCTTTACTCAAATTCAAACAAGTATTTCATTCATTGTGAAATTTTAAATAGAACAGTGTACAGTAGGTAGATTTGTCATCAATTGAAAACTGTACAATAGGGTAGGAATGTGGTCTTTATTTTCATACAGGGTCCAAATACTATTCATAAATCATGATTTTCTCTTAAATTAAGACATTTATGATGACATGGATCAATAAATTAGTTTATAATCTCTGTCAGGTTCATCAATCATATTCAATAGAAGATTGCATTACAAGTAGCTACATATATTTATGAATAATATATGCAGAGGGGGAAAATATGTTCAAATCAATAAAAAACTGTTTAACGTCTTTTCTTCATATCCAATATGAGGACCAAAGCATTCCCCAACTCTAATTAACTCTGTTTCCATCTTGGCACTAGATAGTATCTCAATCATTAACACTGGATCAATGGTGTTATACCTAGAGCATTTGGCTGCTGACGGAATTTATTTTCATCTTCCATAGGACAGGGGGATTTCCAAATTGTAGTTAATGAGGATCAGCGAAAAGGTTAGGAGTAAAGGGAGAGAAAAGAGAAGGCATCTTAGCTTTCATCGGCATGACGATGCTGGTCTCAGTTGGAGACGACACCGGTGTTGATGTCTAAACTTTAAAGATGGATGTGCAAGGAAGGTCACTAAGTGTCCTACATTCTTTATCATGAAGCATCCTTAATTTTAATTCTAAATATGTAACTTTGGCACTGGTATAATGAAATATGAATGGTCACTTTATCGCATATCAAATATGATTATGTTTGTTTTCAGAATTATATAAAACTTTGAGAAAAATTACTCAGTTTAATCTGAAACTTTCTAGAACTCTATTTTTGGATTTCACCAAGAAAACAACAATTGAATGAGAGCCACTAAATTGAACATGGTTTATGTCAAATAACCTTCAGGGTATCAAGAATGAAAAAGAGATGTATCCCATTTCTCTGAGATAATGTTAGCAGACGTATATCCATTTTCGGCATGATTATGTTATGACTTGTTCAACTCTGTGAGGACATGAAATGAGACCAGACAATCAGACCCAGCAGGGTTCTTTACTTGAAGCTTGAAAACATCGGCAAGGACTCTTTATTTTGGACCCAGTGGGAAACAAATACTTACATGTAGGTGGAATTTTGATAGAAACGAGAGAATGAGATGGAATCGAAGAATGAGAGGGGGAAAGCAGGGCTTGATTATAACTACATTTGAGGCAAATCGATGTTTTTCCTGTAGATTCAACATTCAGTTTGATTTGGGTTCTTTGGTTGATTTTATTTGGAGATGCATGGAGCCAAGTGTAGCTTCAGGCTTTGTGGATGTAAATATAGTAAAATATTGCCAAAACAAAATTGTACAACATTACAGATTATGAGTGTTGATAAAACAATATGAAATTGATACAGAAACATGTGCATCTAAAAAGAAATCCCTAAATCAGCATGGAAACATTCAGTTTTCAATAATAATTTTATACATAATTTGGTTTCTGATAAAAAAGAAGAAGAAATAAAACCGTAATGATCCATCACCTTTCATCTATCAATAATTACTTAAAATGGGTATGCATTAAATTATGAATAAAAACATATCACTAAACTGGGTTGACAATACTAGAACAAAAGCTGATCATTTGCATGTCTGTGTGAGGTACATTTTTGTTTATATCTCCACTGAATTAAAGTAAGGTGTAGAAGAGGCATTTAACATAGTTATCTATCCTCTCATTGGATCCCACAGTGATGGTGAGAGGGGGATTTAAAATTGTGGGGTAAATCCAGTCTAAGCAGTGTGTTGACCATGAACGTGATCTCACTGTCAGCGCAACGGTCCCTGTGCGTCAGGTTTACACAACGTGCCGAGCGCTCGGCCAGCCTGCACCGAATGACTGGGGATGCAGGGTATTATTTCACGGTCGAGAGCCATGCAAAGCTGGGGCCTGTTTCTCGAAACCGTCGTAAGCCTAAGTTTGTGGACATCCCATAGAAACGCGTGTTAATTCTACAACACGTATCCCTATGGGTTGTCCAAGAAATATACTTATGGTGGTTTTGAGAAACAGGCCCCTGCTCTCTAAACATGGGGAGGTGCCAGCTGCGATGACAACAATTCTTTTTCGACGAAGAGAGATGAGGATTTCTAGAGTAGCAGTAGAAGAGTCGTCTCGTTTGCATGCTGGAGGGTATGGAAGGAAGGATGTACGTGAGCATTGGATTGAAACTGGTCTAGAATCAGGCAGCTAGGTTTACAGCGAGAGTAAACAGATGATGTATAATGGTCAGAATATAAACTTTGGGAGGATTGAAGACGGGTGTAAAGAGGGATTGGTTCTTGTTGTTATGATTTATCGGGATTGCTATCCGAGTACTAGGGCAGAGATTTCATGTGATGTTTGTCAGGAGTGTACATTACTCAATCCTAAAGCTGACCAGTAGAAATGAGTATCCATTAGACAGCACTTATCATCATTGAAGAGACTCATTGAAGTTTTACTGCAGACTGTGGGCCTTTGCTATTCACATACATGTACTTTGAAATACTTATATACTCCTGAATTTTAGAAAATATTTATTTCAAAGATTGGTAAAAATTATTCACTTCCTCCAATGGTAACACATGCAATAGAAGTGTAAAATAGAGGGAGCTGCTGTAGAGATGTGTGAATAATTTGTACCTGTCTTGACTTATCCCAACAGAATAAACAACTGAATATTTATTTAATTATGTTGGAAATCCTAAAAACAAAAAATAACCGTATTTTTTACTTGTCAACTTGCTATCTGCTTCTACAAAAAACAACTACATCTCAACAATATTTGTGAATTGCATTGGGTCAAAGCCCAATAGGCACTGACACTCCCGCTGTTAAGGAAACCACGTCTAAAAGAGTGAATATTATCCTAAATACATGTATGGAATCTATACTGGAGGATGACAGACAGGGAGAGTAACTGAAGAATGTACAAATACACAGAGAGCAAGCTTTCCATGAAGAGACATAGGCAGGCATGGAAGGCATGAATCAGAGAATGCTGTGCAATGCCTTTTGAAGACTCTAAAAAGCCCTTTAACTAATTTATCATTTTTGGTTTACACAAATTTGTTATTGAAATAGAAAATAAAAATGTCTATTGGGTAAAAATCAAGTAGAGAAGGGAAAGAAATAGAAAATGAGAGAGAAAGAGGTTAAGATGGGAGAGAAAAGGAAAAGTGTGATATACAGCATGTACAGAGAGAAAGGCAAGAGAGAGAGAGAGAGAAGCTGAAAATGAGAGAAAGTAGAAATATGGGAAAGCAGAGAGAGAATGAGAGAGATTTAACCTCTTGAAATGGAACAAAGAGTACCCACGTGGCACAACTATTTTGGATCCTGTCTCACCAAATATGGGAATGCCATCTCATATTAAATAAACTGAGGAATGGAGCGTTTTACACAACTTCATACCCTCGGGTCACCAAAGGTCAAAGGCTTGATAACTCATTTTCTCTTCATCCTCTCTTTTATTATAACAAAAATATATATTTTTCACTTTAATAGCAGCGATGTAAAGAATTCTGTCATAGTATCATTCACCAAGTCAGTATGGCCATTATATCTAATTGAATTTTAGTATCTCTGTCTCCTCTCTATATACATACTTCTAGACAAATTCCTTACTAATTTGAATGTGTCAGGAATATAGATTTACCTTCATTTGCAAAATAACATTGACAATATTTTTTATTAGTGGAATGTGTTGATATAGGTGAAACATTGCAGGCTGTAAATTTGCAATAGATATCATCATGATTTTTAATTTTATCTTTTTTTTGTTTTTTTGAGTGATGCTAAAATTTTAGGTGAGATTTGAAGCTTCACATCATTGAAATAGCCAAATAAAAGATAGAAGATAGAAGGAATTAATGGAAGTATACCACATACTGTGACAAAAATTATATCAATGCACCTTTAAAAGTTCATGTCCGACTTCGACCCCGATCTTCGAGAAAATGGCAGGTAAAATAGAACAGGTATTACATCCGAGACAGGGAATCCTAAATTACTACCAAATGGCCACTACCAGAGACAGGTTCACTCTGTTACAGTACAGCCACAAATTCCCAATTGAAAATCCATACTACAAATTGAAGAAATGGCCAGGCCCGATTGAGAAGAGAGAGAGAGAGAGAGAGAGAGAGAGAGAGAGAGAGAGAGAGAGGAGAGAGAGAGAGAGAAGGGAAGGGAGAGGGCTTATGTCAGCTCCTTGACCCAGTATCTATCCCATCTCATGTGTTGCAATATCTGCGCCCAGTTTCCTATCAATGCTAAGAAATGGTAACAGTCTGAGTGGATGCATTTTTGTCTCCTTGATCTAAATAGGAGCCATATTCTTCAATTTATGATTTGAAATGAAAGGAGCACATGCAGATTGTTTGAGGTGGATAATGAGATGGGCATGCAAGCAGCAGGCTTTTTCTTAATAAAGAATTCTCATTTGGGGTACATCTATGCAGGTCCTTTTAAGGCTTGTTGCGAATGTGAAAGTAAAATGTCTCTCTTGACTTTTTCATTGCTCAAGATAATTTTCTTTCACCATGTTTTATTTCATACAAATATCGAACATGTCAACAACAAAACATAAAAATGTACATGCCGATTTATTATGCCATTTTGTCATAAATAATGTTTTTATATTTTAAAATATCCCTGTATAAATTGTTTCTTGGCCATTGGTATTCAATGTGCTTTGAGCATTGTGCAAAATTACAATTTATCTGAAGATGTCACAAGCAATTCTCCCAAATTTGCCCTTGAACACAATCCCACAGTCTTGCTTTCTGCTAACATGCAATCCAACTGTCTCTGTGGAAAGATAGTCAGGCACACAAACATGTGCACATGAGAGCCAGGTATGACTCTTTCTTCTCCAACCCAGCTCCACATGGAAATCTTCTGAATTATTTCACACAAGATCATATGGCTTGCTTAGGGAATGCACCAAACTTAGACCCATGTGAGCTGATCTATATTCACACTGGGAAATTTATCCGAAGGAAGGTCATGGAGGATGCAATCTTATTTATTAATCTTTAACTCATTGGAAAAAAAATGTTCCTAATCTAATACCAAAATATAAGCATAATCCTCAGATTGTTTAATACCATTTTCTTAATTTTGTTACATTTCAGATTATAATTTCAGTTTACAATCTTTAATAAAAGTGATGGCCATCTAAAATGCACTACATACTTCACAACATATACAGTACATTGTGCCAAAGAGAATTGCTAAACTGGGGTTTAAAAAAAGGGGGGACATATTTGTGGAAAGGACAGGTAACTCTTAGAAGGTGAACTCTGTCTGAACATGGCCTCAGATCAGGCAAGGGGCCATGTAATTGACATTACCCTCCTACTCCATAGAAACAGCTGTTCAGATGGGATGATGTCAGAGACAGAACAAGGGGAGAATGAGATTGAGAGAAGACCTAGGAAGACGTAGGAAGAGAGAGAGACAGAGAGCGAGCAAAAAAAAGTGTAGATGAGAAGGTAAAAAGTTAGAAAAGGAGCATGCAGCTACCGAGAGGTATGCACTAAAATTTAACTTGGAGAGTAAGCAATAGAGCTAGAGGTAAAGAAGATATATGAGAAAGAGGGAGAGAGAGACAGAGAAGGTAGAGAGACAGGAGAGGGACCTAGAAATATGGAGCTTTAGGAAAATGGAGGAGCTTGAAGATGCAGAAAAGGTTGTTGCATTCTTCTTTGTGGCTGGCACTGAACTTGGGGGCTAGCTGGGCAGCAGGGGATTGCTAGAGCATTAGTCACCCACAAAATGTCAATTCACATGGTGTGTGAGTTCAGCTGAATAGAACAGAAAGAAGAAGAGAAGAGAAGCGAAGAAGATACCGCACAAGAGAGGAGGGTTAATGCCATGGTAGTGGAACAATTTAATGATGAGACTTAACAAATTAATGAAGGGGGAGAAGAAAGGGATGCCTAATAATTATAGAAACAAAATAACAACAATAACAAAGGAAGACATCTAATCTTAGAAGTATTCAGAGGGGAAGAAAATGGGGGTGATGGTGATAATGGTGATGATGATGACAGTAAGGGTAATGGTTTTGTGATATAAAGTTTATTGGTATTTGATTAGGCTTGGAGAAGCATGGGAAGTATAGACAATCGACAGCAGGTGAGACTTCATGCAAAATTTAAAAGGATTTTAAAAAAAGTAATATCGCCAGAGGCCTGGAAATGGAATAGAAGAGAGGTGCTAAAACAGGAAACACTGGATCCAGGGCAAAACAAGGGAGTCCCAGTTTACATACTTATGCCCAGTAGCGGATCCAGTAAACAGCTCTGACAAAAGATTGTATTGGTCTATGCCAAATGATAGAGCCGCTACTGTCCACAGGCAAATGGGCCAACAAAATCATTTGTCAGAGCCGAGACTGAATCCATGACTGATGCCTGCAATTTAACAGAGCATGTGTTATGAAACTACAATAGGGTCGTATACTATAGCTGCATGTCACAGACAAGTGGACTAGGATGCAAAACCCAGTGTCTGTGCATGTAGACTACCATCGTCCACCAGAAAGAACTGTGGTGCAAAAATGCAGTTACGAAGCAAAGGCACTGATGACATATCTGACTCCAGTGCCTTCATTAATGGGATGAGCACCGGGATGTCGTCAAGAGACAAGATAAATCAGAAAACAGCCATTTGATCTGTAAAATGTACTCAATGACGTTCAAATTATTCATCATCGTAATCAGCAAGTCTCTGGCTTAATCGCTTTACAGCTTGGCCAGGGGAACACAGGAATTGAATCCTAGCAAAGGCATTTGACCTCGGACTATTTTTTGATAAAGTACGAGCATTGTAAGGGAGGTTGATGAAAGATGATGTTGAACTGATGATGTGAAGAAAAAAGATGGACAAGTTAGAGTACAAAGTTTTATATGCAAGATGACATCTATCTCCTTAGATATAAGGTGAAAAGTTTAGATTAGACTTAAAAGCATCTTTGTGAATCTTTATTGACACTGCATGTATCATTTAAAAGATATAGAGAGATGTATCTCTAGAATATCTATTCTTATACCGACAATGATTACAGAAAAGTGAATATAAGTGTACAGCAGGTTTTCAAGGACTACAAATGTAGTACTACTCTGAAGGTTTTTAGAGTGGTCAAAAAGGCATAGGAAGGTACTTGGAATGCAACGAGTGCTTATACAGATAACAGATAGATAAGCCTCTCCATTTAAGGTCACATGCGCATCTTCTGATTGAAACCAGTGTCGGCAAATCAAGACAAATTGTCTCCCAGTGAATAATTGGTCAGTTTGCACCTCGCTTCATCGTCGCTTAAATCACGAGGTGACCCAGGTTTATTTTCCAGATCTGACAGTCCTTTTCGCAAGACTTGCAAAGATTATACACGAGGGAATGACAAATTAGCAGGCACCTAATAAACCCAGGCACAACTAGATCACCGTCCTTTGTGTATTCACCTAGTTCATTACACAGTCA
The DNA here is from genome assembly GCA_940671915.1 of Paracentrotus lividus. NCBI lineage: Eukaryota > Metazoa > Echinodermata > Echinoidea > Camarodonta > Echinidae > Paracentrotus > Paracentrotus lividus. Next base: position 45,813,704 of record CALNVZ010002974.1, read on the forward strand.
GTTATAACACACAATACGGCATGAGAGATGGCTTCATGAGAAGAGGGTTGAGCGCGAGAAGGTCACATCTCTATGCTCATATCATGTACGATGATCCCTTGTGCTCTTGAAATGATATGATATGGATCACGGGGTGTAATCAAAGCATGCTTTCTAGGTGAATCCTTGCTTGTCCGGATGAAAAGGCAACCAAACAAGAAGCCAACCCAGAGTACTTTCCAAGCCAATCATAACACACTCAATCGTCTGGTGACCGGCCAAAAATTCTGAATTTCTATACCAGGGTAAAATGTATCAATCCTTGTCATCGGCATCACCAATGGAAATAAATAAATATATTCTAGATCTACAACTACTACTAAGTTAATACTGATATCATCTTAACTCCAAACCAGTCAATGTGGAACAAAGCCATACCTTGAAGTTAAACTGGTCAAGAATAATTTCATTTTATTAAAAACATTCATTTATTTTAATCATTTATTTCCTGAGATGCCTTGACTTAATTATTTTCTCAATGCTTTTATAGTGAATTAGACAGTACAGTAGACTTTCATAACATACAGATTTAAAAGAATAGAATTTAGCTTTAACTAATAAATAACGGTTGCGCTACTTCAACATCTTCACTAGATAGTTACTTACATAATTAGCAGCAGTTGGGACTGTAAGTTAGGCCTAATGTATTGTTATTTCTGAATGAGAACAGATAATCAATTTATCTAATGGAGATCAGTCTAGATTACCTTTTCTCCGGTTGTTATGAATTCCAGGACATTTTTCTCTTCATTTGATAATGGTGAGGTATTCAAATATTTCGCTAAGTGTCAAAAATATCAACAATTTTCTTCGTTTTCACGTTCACTTGCACTGCACTGGTGGTGGTAAAATCAGCTGATTAAAAAAATGTTGTTGTTTTGTTTTTTTACATGAATGCGCATGCGCAAAGATCCCATTATCGAATTACACAGGGAACATAATTTCAATCATCATAACGAAACGTATGATTATAAAAGGGGTGCATATCCTAGGAGCTGGGGGAAGTGGGGGGGGGGGGGCTGTAGGGCCCATTAAACTGAAATTGTTCCTATAAGAAAATTTCTGGCTACGCCCCACACCATTTTCAAGAGGGACGTTTTTCATTATTATGGAAAAATCAGCATTCTTGTCATAAAATTATTTTTAAAGGCCTGCCATTCTTTTATTTATAATTTATTTCTTTTACTTATGTCTTTCTTTTCACCCTATTTGTTTACATAAAAAGGGGTTCATTAAAATTTTGAATCTACATAAATTATATGCATGCATGTAAAATTTATACATGTTGGAACGGATAGTAAGTCGACTTGCTTTTCTTGTAAAAATGTGTCATCACTTTCTTTACCCACTAGCATAATATCCAAGTAAGTGCTAGAAACTTCATAGGTCTTCAGATGTAAGGTCTATGCTAAAATTCCAAAAATCAATAATCACCAACTGAGGATTCGGTCGATTTATTTTCTAATTTGACCGGGGAATAAAATACTCTGGAATATTTAGGGTTTAGAGGCAAAATGAGGAGACAACAAGGTAGATAATTATTGCAATATCTGTGAAATCGATCGGGAGAAAATTGGCGTTGCCTATTTAAGGATTGGGTAATGATTGAAATGACAATACCGATGGTGTACTGAGGGTGCCCTGAATAATTTAGGGCCGTCACTACCAATTTAAACGAATGGTTTACACAGACAATTCAAGTCTTGCGGGGGCTCGTTTAAAAATAGCTATACGCTGAACTATTTATCATAATGATCATGGAGCTATACAAATTTATATAATAATGCTATAACGTCATTGGGGCAATAGTGATATTCATCTTGAAATTTCAGTTATCAAAGAGGAAAAACAATACAAAGTCATAATAGACCCCATATCACATTAATATCTAGTGAATGCCTGTTTGGATCATTATTTTGAATTATATTTTAGAGTGTTATTTTCTTGTATACTAAAAATCGGGCTGTTTAAAACGACATCTCTTTGGTTTCTAGGTAAATCAAAATCAAATCAAATCAAATCAAACCAAGTTCCTTGGTTTACTTGAGATTTTTTTTTTTCAGGGAAAGAAACATGTATATCCTTACCTGTCTGATATCATGTACACAATATCATAAAATCGATTAGAGCAAGAACATGTAGCAAATTTTTTATTGAAATTAACATAAATAAACAATAATTAAACGAATTAATTACTTTACAAAATGGTTGATTGTATTTCCCCCTTCATTAAAACACTTTAACAATCTTGGAGCGGTGAGTTATGTGAATTCATTGCAGGTCCATACATGTATAAAACGTAGTAAATCTAAATTTATATTTCTAAATGATTCACCTCAAAAGGTGCTCAAAATAGATAAAATTGCAATAAAATATGAAAGACAGGGAAACACGTTAGTATCATGCCCCGACCATGCATAATTACTTTTCAATTGATTTTTGAATAATTAAAAGAATTTAAACGCAGAATCTCTTTCGTTCTGCTATTGCTATTGACATCACATGACATCATAATAATTGTGTAAACAATCATAATTATTCTCAAAGACCCTATAACATTTAATCATATTTCTTAAAATGATCATTAACATTTGGAAAAAGAGGATTTTGCGGGATATTTCACGAAAAACATTGTGTAACTTTAGGTATACATTAACAGAGAAATCATTCGCTGCAAACTGAGAAACTACAATAAATTGGACAAATTTTTCACCAGACGCGCACGCCAAAACAATCAATTGTCAATCGCATCTAAGACACTCTAATCATGCACATAAAATTTTGAAATTGAGCATTTATTGCAATAAAGGAGAAAATAGTAATTATTTACTCGAGAATTCTTCTTAGAAAGGCAAGCCAATTTTGGGCGCGCCACAGACAAAATGGCGCAAATTTAACAACATATTAACTTGGAGTCTGTCAGTTTTATCTTTCTAATACTTGCAAGAACAACAAAAGAAATCTGACCGAAATATTCATTCAACAACGTCTAACTTTATCAAATAACATCGTTTAAACCTTTGGAATACATTTTTTGTTTTTAGTTTGAAAAGTGAAAATATTTTGAGTTGTTTTTTTAGCAGAATTCACATCAAACACCACGGCAAAATCGCGAAGGTATGGATAAAGTCAATAAATAAATGAATACAGAAGAAAAATAGATCAACAAAAATAAATGAACACAGAAACAAAGAAAACAAAGCAATCAAATCGAAAGACATTGAGAATAATAATAATCTTTGTCTTGAGCAAAGAATAACAGAAGGGACGAGCTAACAGTTTGATACATATGGCACGCACACGCCACAAAAAAATGTCAAAGTAAAAAAAAAAGGTAAAAAAAAAAAACTCTAGAATTTCACTTCACAAAACTCAAAAAAAGTCACGCATTCTCTCGAACCTTTTATTTGTGGCCTTTTTAACGGCAAATAGTTGTCATGGGCGTGGTTCAGCGCCATGGCAACAGTGAAGTGGGCGTAGTTTCGTTACCATGGTTACTGTCACCTAACAAAGGGGTAAAGGGTGATAGATTAAGATATAATTAAAAGTGAGCAGCCAAAAGAGTACATCAAGTGCATCAACTAATTTGGGGCAAATAACTAGTATAATTCATCAAAACGATCATTATTATACAAACTATTTCCCTTCATCAGAATAAAACACAAAATAATTAACATTCTACATTCACAATAGTACAATCACATAAGACTCATACTTATTTTCAACTAAACAGAGGTGATGTCAATTTTATTCTACAAAATAGGTCCCTTTGAAAAAAAATCAACAAAAAAAAAAAAAAAAAAAAAAAAGAGAGAAAAACTCCACGTGTTCTTTGATCTTATGTAAAACTATTGAAAATAAATTTTTTACAAATCGTTGCAAGACAACAATGCAATTTTGGTCTTTTACGAGAAATTGATTAAAATTAATTTTACAAAATCAAGTCAATGTTCCGTCGTTTGTGCTTATAATTATACTAGTTAAGAGTAGCATTTCAGCCCAAAACTATTATCTAAACTACACTACCATACGATATCATGACCCATATAACACGGAATAAATTGATGACATCCATTGACGTGACCATAGAGAAATATCCAGAGGAAGATCACCAAATTTAGATGGAGGAATGTTTCCTAAAGACCCTCTACATGGATAGTGATACTCATACCCTTCTTCATCGAGTGTCACATGACCTCGTGGTCACTCGATCAGGATGAGGGTCATGAACTTGTTCCGGACATCATGATAGAGAAGAAAGAGATGGGAGAAAGATTCACAGAGAGAGAGAGAGATACAAACAGATAGCCAGAGGCAGAGAGAGAAGGAGAGTGAGATTGAAAGAGAGAGAGAGAGAGAGAGAGATAGGGAGAGATAAAAGGGGAAATAAAAGGAGATAGAGAGGGAGAGAGATACAAGAGAGAGGAGAGAGAGATGGGGAAGAGAGGCGGGAAAGATAGAAAGAGAGAAAAGGAGGGATAGAGAAGGAGAAAGAAAAGGAGAGAGAGAGAGAGAGAGCAAAAAGAGGTATAAAGACAAAAAGGAAGAGAGATGTGTCAGGGGGAAAGAAAGAATATACAAATAAAGAGAGAGCAAGTGTAAAGAGTAAGGACCGCCTAAGGGAGAGAAATGGGGGGGGGGGGGGGGGGAGCAGAGAGATGGAAGATAATGTAAAACGAATTTATGGAATTTGAAGATGGACGGGAATTATTGGCGGGGAACCAAAGGGAATCAATAGAGGAAGAAGAAGAAAAGGAGGAGTCTGAGAGTCAGAGATGTTGAGGGGTAAGAAAAGAGGTCCAACGAACCACGTGGGTCACTCAGGAAGAAGACCTCATGGTAGCACGAGTCGCGGGATCAAATTTCAGGTCGTGTGCCTATCTCATCACTCTCCGTCAATACGGACACCTCACACCTCAGTTAATGTCCACGCGCTGGTCGTATATCAATCACCTCTTGATCACCGGGCTCGTGTGCATCCCATACCAGCATGACATCGGGCCATCGCACTGACCGCACTCATTCATCTCGCACGCGTACCTGGTGTAAAGGGATCCATCCTAATAATTCCATGACTGGAGTCAGGAGCAGTTCCAGCCTTAGGTCACACAATTGAATGTATCATGCCCAAACATAATTTAGCGGCTGTTATCCCCAGACAATTGGGCCTGCACAATCTTTTGAAATTGCGAATTTTGGACCCGCGCTTGGGAGTCCACTTCATAATGATCACAAATGTGCTCTCAGATAATGAGTAGAGAACACAAATTTTACGCTTTATTTAGGCCTACTTTTAATGATAAATATATTATATTATGGATATGAAAAAAAAAGCCAAACAATAATTAACAGTCAAAATTTCGCTTTGATACAGCTTTCTTCTATTAATTGTAAACCATTTCACATCAGCTCATGTCTGGCGTATTGCATCACAATCAACAAACTTGTAATATCACTCCACTAAATTCAAGCGCCTTTCAGAGTGATTAGCCTGTCCTGTACTTCTTGTATTTTAATAGCGTGAAGGCCTCGAATTAATTAAAAATCAAAAAGCTTTAATCTGATCACGAAAGGGGTGTTTGTTTTTTAGTTCAGTTTGGGTCGCACAAACAAAAATAAAACAAAACAAAACAAAACAAAAAGCGATTAATGCCATCATACGCTCGTAGGCATTTCTGACCCATGTACTGCCTTGTTTTGTAGAATTTTTTTCGGAAAATCATCTCTTCCATAGCCAGTGGTCATTTTAGAGAATTGGGACAGGAATAGATGGAGAGAGAGAGAGAGAGAGAGAGAGAGAGAGAGAGAGAGAGAGGGGGGGGGGGGACAAAATAAACGGTAGATTGTGAGAATGAACTCGCAGACAGCACGCGACTGAAGTAGAGGGTGAAATCGTTCAATTTGTACACAAGACTGAACTATGAGGGCAATTTGTAAAATGAACGGGGTGAAAATGAGCAAATTACTGTATTGAGAAGATTAATGCGTTGGTATATTTTGGGAAGAGCATACAACGTATGGTTTAAGGGAGATATTAATAAATAAGAACTCAGATAATAATTTTGGGATATGGTATACTAAAAGCCGTTGTTAGATTTGATATTGCGTTTATAATTCTTTATAAGCCAGCACACAAGCAACACATTAAAGTTTATTAATATTATTGAATACAAAAAATTTGTAAAAAAAAAAAAAAAAATCGTTATCCTATTTTTGCTCTTTCTGTATAACTTCATTCATGAGCGTTACTGCATTAAGAAATGGACTGCTTGAAATAGACCAACCTACGTAGTTGTGGATAGACTGCTACAAGTATACAATTGCCAAAGAGCAAACTTAATCACATTTTTATGAGTATTTATTGGGATCAGTTGACGGGCAATGTGATAATACTCCATCTTTATTTTTATTTTCTACGGTGTTATATCATATTTAAGAAGATCAAATAATATTCACGGGCCATTCATTATGTATATCACTGGCACAAGAGTCAAAGGTCGTATTTCTAGACGCAATTAAGATGAAATATGCAGTATTACCTTACACTTAGCTTTATGTGAACACAGTCATGTCTGTGTGTTTTAGGAATATTATTACAACAACAAAATGACGAGGCCCATTTTGTTCATCAAATAACATGATCAAGATGAGAGAAATTCATCAATAATAACGAAAGAAAGAGAGTGAGTGAGGGAGAAAGAGAGATGAGAGAGGGGAGGGGGGGGGGGGGGGCTCATTTCTATCTTCATGTGGAAAAGATGGCTTCGACGTCCGACGACACGCAGTCAAACTGCAGACTCACAATCGATTCTCAATTATCGCGACAAAAGATTACATAGTATCAAATTTTCATCTGCTCTTCCTCTGCTGTAATATACTTTGCTATGGATGTATGGAGAAAAGCCAAGGAGAGAACGAAAAGTAAAAGGAGAGAGGGACTTATGGAGGTATTTTGATATGCCATGAACGTATAAAAATGATTATTGCAGTTTACAAAGGCGCTAAGAAAATGAATACGATAAATTAGATCCGTTACGCGTAATGCGTTTTTGAAATTGGAGTCATTAACAGAACACGTTAACGCCCTTTCGATGTCAATTATGCGCGAGCTATAGATCAAGATATATCATCACTGTTTGGGAAATACATTTTCTATAGTCAGTCTGAACGGTAAGTCAAGGAGGATTATGATTCTAAGTTCTAACCATGTTAACAAGATATCCATGAGTCCATTATTCCGAGTGTATATACTGCAGCTTATCTTCCATAATAATATCGCCTTGATTATAATTATCACCCTCATGTCGGTTGTTTACATTTATACGAAAGTCGAAAGCCACATAATTGTCATCTGAAAGTACCCCAAATTACTGAAAATCATTTTGTAGGCCTAAATAATGCCATTTTAATTTGATGTAACGGTTAATAAACGTGGTTAAAATATACTTGTAATGGTCTTTAACTCACGATTGGCTTGAAGTACTGATTGCCTATACCAAGTAAGTCAAATTGACATAACTTCGCTCTAATATCGACACCACTTTATATAATATCAAGGTTGCTCGACAGGTTCCATATGAATTAGCACGTCCCATTGAATAACAATGGCTATAAAACACAATATTATTAGTTAATCACCTTATAGACGAGATGACCTTGTAAGGACTGTAATTAAGGTAATTATCATAATGATAATTGAGGGATGAGATGTCTCTGTTTGGGATGACGTTTTCCATAATTATCAGAACCTGCGTCAGCTAGGGTGGGTTGATTTGGACATGGGTAATACGATTCCATAAACTTAGGCGTTTGTATTTCCTTAAAAATGGCAAAAATACGAAAATCCGAATTTGAATATCATTTGAATGTGCTTTACACTGCTGGCGTAGTTATTCATATCTTTTAATATTCTCTTTGAAATAATCTGCTCGCAATCATTTTGTGTAACGTTCAGAAGAACAAGGACCCGGTTCGGAGTATATTCCCATTTTGCTTCTGTGACTGGCTGCATCACACTAAATTATTATCATGTGTTTTTTTTCCCCTGTTTTTTTTTTCTTCAAAATGACTATAACCCTTCAGCTGCTATGAGATGTTGAATATCATCAATAACGGTTGACATAAACTAGAGTAGGTAGGCCTTTCTTTAGTTCGCATACGAGGTACGAAAAAAAAAGGAAAAAGGAAAAAAACAAAAAACAAGTGCATAACTCGTCCACCACCATTTCCGCCCAAGTGTAACTCGGTCCACTTCAACATCATCATCATGACTTTCCCTTCACCTCTGGCGTACATCCATGACAATGCTTTATTATCCTCACTTGATTATCATCTATATGTTGCGAGATCTCACACACCGAGTTATCGCAAGCGAGATGATTCAAATAATTATATAGCCTGCAAAAATATTTTGATACGAGATGCTAAGAAATGCACTGTGAGATTTAATACCAAGATGATAATCAAGTCAGTCAATGAAAGCTGACATGGACGCACCCTAACATTCGACAGTGGCGTCAGAAGAATCAAAGAGTATCATGCCAAATAAAGAGAAGCAAAAAGGGGACGTAAAAAAGTTAGAAACTAATAATTTTCCTTCCAATTACCTACCCGTTTTTGAATGAAACATGCACAATCCGTTGCCTCATTAAATTGGGGATATAAAAATCATGTTATCCTAATATGATTCTGACTCATGATTGCATATTAATTATTTAGATAAAAACCTTGATAACTTACCGTAGTGGATGATTGGAAATCGCGCCACGTCTGTTGAAACGTGGTTTCCTGTACGTTTCGCATGGCGCTAATGCCCGGATGTCCACTGTGAAACGAAAAGGAAAAAAAAATACATTAATAGATTATCATCAAATGGTACATCAATGAATTGCCATATTTATTAATAAATACTGTTTATTACAATGACTATCTCTCTTAGTGCAATATCCACTAAATGAATGTATAGTTTACAGTAGTTTACAGATCCGTAACACAAAGGGAGCCTATAATATGTAACAAGCTTAGCTTTCAACTTTTAGGCTCCTTCATATTTCTTTCTTTTCTATGCTACTGTTGTCATTCGTTTTAATGATTTATCAACAATGTATAGTATTGAAATGACATATAATTTTTGCTTTTATTTATTGTTTGACTGGAATATGTAAATAAAACTTAACTGAACTGAACTGTAACACAAAGGTTGGCGACCAATGGCAAATTTAAAAGAACACTAAATTTTTAATTGCTTACTGCCATTCTGTTGAACAAGATATACTTGTAACAATAATTCTTTTTTCTTGATTGGTCATTGCTATTTCGATGCATGAATGTGTTGAAATTACCTCATCATAAATATATGAATGTCACTGTATCTTGTTTTATTGTTGCATAGGGGTCAACAATACTTGTATTTAATCAATACTTGATCCGCAAAGAGGTTTAAAAGTTGCGAGCAGCACGGAAATATTTGTCATGGGAAATGTATTTCCTATGGCTTCTGGGTCGCAACAGGTTTGGAAGATGAAAGGAATTTCACTGGATGAGTTCCATGTGATGCAATGCTAGAGGATATGCCTCATAAACAAACTCATTGTGAATAGGAATTAAGCGTATTGATGTATATCATGGACCCTGGTATAATCTGAATAGAAGAAGATAGGAATAGAAGTTTTCAGAAGCATAAAAATTTCATTTTGGTTCCTTGCCTTGTGACAAGAGGCAAACAAATTCTTCGACTCTTATGCTGCATCTTGTACATCATGCATCATGACGAAGATTCGGAAGTTACTGTTCTCTTACCGAGAGAAAGCAAATGAGCTGAGTTGATAAGAATATAAATGTAAATTTTTGGATATGTAGATTTTTTTCCTTATCTCTCAATAATAACTTCTATATTATTCAGGTACACATATTCATTGGGTTTCTGACATGACGCAGGCTGACTTATCTCACAATGAAAAACGATACAAAACATTAATACTTAGTGTTGAAAGAGACACGTAATTGTGCACTTACTCTTTCACTGGCGATATTTATACCCAGAAAGTATACTCAATTTTCTTCTTTTATCATGGGATTACGGCTAAGAAGGGATAACATGTTTGATAACAAAGTAGAATGTCTTGTTTTGATAGCTGTTTACGAATCGCATCGTCATATAGTCCATTCAGAAGCAAAGACGTTTATTAAGGAGAAGGGATTGCGGGCGCTGGAGCGAAAAAGATTGTAATTGCCGCACTGGTCATGCTGGTGGTGTATTAAGTAGACAAACTATGCAGGAACAAGGTTTCGACCTATTTTTTTTTCTCTTTACATAAACTTTTGCTTCATATTTCCAACTATTTCTCTATTTCCTTAACAAATTTTGCTATCATCCCACTCCTTATCTAATATCACAATAAGTTCATATCTTATGTAGAAGGGAGGAGCGTATGTTAATTTCTCTCTCTAAATGTGTAGTCTGACTTTTCTTTTAATAATGATTAGCGAAACATTGTTAATGATACAAATAATCCGCGTAGGCTAAATCGTGTTTATTATACAACGTCCAAATTCGATTTCAGAAACTTCTGATTAGGCCTATGAAATCTTTTGCGTCCGGCGTCCATTTGTATAGCGCAAAGGGCATGAAGAGCATTTCAAGAAACCGGGTAGGTACCCTCTTACTATAACTGGATAATGGAATGCATGGAGCACGCATGAAGGCTTGATAACTTCTACTAAAATAGTTGTTTTTGCAAACACCATTCCGGCATCTTATCATCGATCAGATCACGACATATCTGCACCAATATCGCTTTTAGGACGTTGTCGTTAACCCTTCCAACTATGAATAATTTTGGAAAACAGATCAAAGAAATATATCTGTATATGTTTACATCCAAATAAATCTTGTTCCAGGCCTTGCAAATTATAATTTAAATTTGTTACTCAGCCTTCCTTCATGGAAAATACTGCTTCATAAACACATCAGAATGGACAGTAAACGGCTCGCTTTTCAAGCGGTAAACAGACAAGATTTGTAACCTTCAATAAGTAATGAAGTGTCCTTATGAATGTAACGGAGCCAATGGGCATGTCAGTTTGTGGTGTTTACAATGGATAAAGGACAAAGGACGGAGAAATTACGGCTCCCTTTTCTTATATGTTTCTATCTCTCACGGGTAAGACTTTATATGTAACGTGCTGTCATCCAAGCGGTTCCAATGATACAAAAATATTGACCGTGCAAAGTGAAATGCAGAGAAACACATCGAACTAAAATGGTATAAATTGTATAAATAAATATTTTACGATGGTTATGAGAGTTAATAACATAGAAAATAACAAACAAGAGATACTTCAAAGGGATGTGGGAATGAGGGTGAAGAAAATCATTTTGAGCAGAACATTTCGTCAGAAGATCTGACGTTGTAATGTTCCGCTGCAAAAAAATAAAATAAAATAAGACTTTATATGAGGACTAAAAGTTATATAAACCAAAGCATAGCATTTCATTATCAAACTGAATGGGTTAAAGTCCTGTATACTAATTTAGGAAGCAACGTTAGGATGAAACGGCAACCTATTTCTTCTTGTCTTTCTCGCCGCCATGATGGAACAACTAGTTCAGCATCTCTCTACCAACATTAATGTGATCTAACTAATGTCTTTAATGGAATCATGCTTCAGTGCGAATGATCTTAACATCACGGTTGTCATGGCAATACTGTAAGCGTAACATGTAAGTACCTGGGCGGTTTGTCAATGGGAATCCGTACGAAAACATGCAATGTTGAGAGTAAACACGAAGAGAATTATAATCTTCCTTGAGTCGTCTGCTAGAAATAGATCTTTCATCTATTCTATAACCAATAGATGTCTTTGAGAAGAGGGGTGCGAGCTCCAACGGGGGAAGACGTAGAAATGTTATAGATCTGAGATTACCTCTGTAGGGGTATATTTAGAACGTAATATTGTCTGTAGCTGAATGTGATTTTAAGGTATGTCTGAACTAAACACGTTATTCATATAATCATGAATACCATGCGATCACAAGCATGTGCCCTGGCTAATAATACTAAAAACAGTACTAATATTCGACATTATCTAAAGATGGAATAGTTAATACGTTGCGTGTTTTCTTGAAATATTCTTTAATTTCTAGCAGGAAGATTGTGAATATTGCTGACCTATCGCAAGATCAATGTGTCCTCTTTATTATTTCTTTTTGATTTATATATTTTATTTATTTGTTAAACGGTGAAGGGATGTTGTTCTCAATTTGTTCTCAGTTCAGAATTATATACCCTCAAGGGCCATTTATCATCGAAACATCATTCTTTATCAAAGTGAGACGTATGGGACAATAATTGCTAGCTATGTGAATTAAAATTCCAACAGACGGATCAGTACATCGGAGCAAATGCTCGTCCAAACTACCATCGAAGAGAAAATATAAATTAAAGTCAATTCCACTCGTACAGAGTAGGACATTAGCGGTCACGGACCGTTAAATTACGCCACTGCGTCCCAGCTGGCGAGGTGCCAAGTTCTGCCTCACTTCACAGATGTCGCTCGCACTTGAGAGACTACTTATTATATGCCTCCCCTTTTACCCACATTTTTTTCTGGTCATTTGAGCAGATAATTATCCTCCGATACAATAGTCTAAATAGGGCACAAAGATGACGACAGAAGGATATCATTTAAGCAAACTCGTCTAAAATGATATGTTTTTCCACATAATTTATTTGAAATTCGTGCATATAGCTTTGTTAAATTTACATCCCATACTAGATAAATTTAATTTCAATATAACAATGTTTCATTATACATCAACATATAAAGTTTTAAGAAATCAAAATATGGTATTATTTTTTTTAATTTTAATTGAAGAAAAGTGTGTTGTCAACGGGTGACGAAATTATATGTGTATTGCCTCTTCGTAAAACAAAGTTACACTCCCCATAATGTCTTGAAAAATGAGATGCTATGAAAGCTTAGGTAAAATGGTGAGTTTTTCTTTCTTTGATTGCTCGAGTTAAGTTGCCCTTGATATTCAAGGCCCATTTTATGGGTCTTAAGGTCTTGATCTAGATAGGGACCTTAAGCTCTACGAATTCACCCTACCAAAAGTGAGTACATGGGACTAATAGGAGGCATATAATGCCCACATTGGAAAATAGATACCACTCGCACCATAGACGTATTTTCAAACACAGTTGATATCTCACTATTTTATATGTGATGAACAACCATTAAAACATATGCTCGTACCAAGGATAAAATCTTAATGCAAATAAGGAAAATTGAATTTTAGAACACAATAGAGGAATTAAAAAGAAAATTACTGAGAATAACTAAATTCTAAAAAAGAGGTTTTTACATTCTTTGTTTTCACAGAGTAAGAATAATTATACAGATCACTCTTTTGAATGAAAATATTATTAGAATTATATTAATATGGATTATAATTATGAACAATAAGAAACAATATCAAATAAGTTAACAAACGCAGCATAGGCGAGTAAAAGTCTTGAATCAAGGCTAGTTATGCCTTACATTAAATGGAATCCGTCCTTTTTCCCTTGAATGTGGGTTTGATCCCATAATCCATTTCAGCTGAAGACCATTATACCCAAACATCAGGTTTCCAATACCATGGCAATCACTTACAGACAATTTCTCCAATATCTTGGCTTTTCTTATGTTGAGTATCTGATTTTTTTTCGCTGCTTCTTAGATACATTTCGTCAACGAGGATCTTAAATGGATAGACTTATGAGGCGAAGGATCATCTCATAAGGCGCCAAACGAACTAGTCGGACGTATACTGGTTTACATTAGGCGGGTAAATGATATACATCACACTCGCCCTTCAAATAAGAAAGTACTGCCCCCTTTAATTCTTTTCACAATGGCCGCCCCCACTTCCCCTTCTATAGTATAGGTCCCTTGTGCGATTGGGGAATAAAATTCAAATTACAGGCGGGATTTGGTAAATTATCGGAGCAATATCGTGAGTCCATTTCTTGTGCCCCAAGTTTCCCGCCATCTTTCAACACGAAGGCTCAACATGTTAAGTCAAAACAAAGACACCCGACAAATTTTGACAAACACTTCTGCAATTTGCGCGCCTTTTTCTAGTGTTAGCAGAACCAATTAAACTTCGATTGAAACATTCAATTAGATTGCCCAACGAAAAATAATTTCCATCATTCAAATATAAATTGACTTGTTTTTCATCGTATTCGGACATATGTTTGTATTTTCTTGTTTGAAACCATAACTCGAGCTCAATTTTAGACATACCTTTTTCACTCCACCTTTATCTGTTATATGCTTTCATATTTTCACATTGTTTGTTTCACGTGGGGAGCTGTTATGTGAAAAAATACATGTATGTCAACGAACGTTCACAGATTATGATCATAAATGAAACAAAAAGGGACCTTTCACCTGAACTGACTTCTTGTGACCCATGTATGTGTGCCAAGTCTTCTTCTTCTCCATTTAAAAGTGATTTTCGCAAATTCAAATGCAGCAGGAAAAAAAATGACACTTCACAATTAGGCACAACAAAAGGATAAATTTAAATAAAAGTTTACTATATGTTTTCATCGTATTCGAGGAATAGAGTGAATAACACAAAGTATTAATGAAATTGAAGAATTTAAGGTAAACGGAAAACAAAAATGGTAATGTAGATGTAAAATAAGCAACATGTATATTTTTCTCAAGCTACGAGAAAGATATGGAGGGGAGGGAAGGGAGGGTATCCAAAACTTAATAGACGGATATCATATGATTGGCTTGATCTTAAATTATTTCTATCTAATGGGCTGGATCAGAGTATGATACAAGATACATTTCTCTATTTACGTAATGGGATGGAACATCAAGTCATACGTTCGCATTTAGCACTAGGTTTATAATTGTAATTGTATGTGAAAAGGTTAATGTGGATATCAATACACTTGTTTTGATGTTCCCTGTCTGACGTGACTACATCATGTAATGATGATCCTGCATGACAGCATACTGCTACGTGCTTAGGCATCAATGCTCTGATCAGAGTTAACATAGTTAATAGTTTGGCTCTGATTAAGGGGGCAAAGAGGGGGCAGAGTCACCCCGTTCGGCACGACTGGGGTGCAAACCTAGTTGTATATCTCCTGACGAACCTGTATACCCTGCATTGGATTATTGAAAACTATATATTTGCATATATTTGTATTGAAGTTTAACTTTCAACTTCTCTCTTTCTTCTTCTCCTCCTCCTCCTCCTCCTCCTTCTTCTTCTTCTTCTTTCTTCTTCTTCTTCTTCTTCTTCTTCTTCTTCTTCTTCTTCTTCTTCTTCTTCTCTTCTTCTTCTCTTCCTTCTTCTTCTTCTTTCTTCTTCTTCTTCTTCTTCTTCTTCTTCTTCTTCTTCTTCTTCTTCTTCTTCTCTCCTCCTCCTCCTCCTTCTCACCAGGATATCTGTCGGCCAATTGGACTGTTAGTTGATCGCCTCCGATCTTCAACTAACGTCTATTACTTTTAAATTAGCTATAATGACAGCCATACCCTTTAAGGATTATACTAATGAATGTCATCATACATGTAATACTACGTCCAGCACTTTATCTCTATTGGAAGTGTAACGTCGATGTCGAACATGTCGAATCGACATCGTAAAATATATCATCTCACTGGGAGAGAATAGTAACGATGTCCGTGACGAGGCGTGTTACGAAGTACTCGTTCGCCACCCATTTCAGATACAACTCAAAACAATGAAAAGGAGGGAATGGAGAGAGAGGTTATGAAATACAGAACCACGAGCATGTCTGAAATGAAGAAAGGAGTGAAGGAGGGAAGGAGGGAAGAGTTAAACACAGAGAGAGAGGAGGATACAGATGCATAGATGGAGAGGGAGAAGGGAATAAGATGAGACAAGTCGAGATGGACATGATGGAGAGAGAGTAAGAGAACAGGGAAGAGAGAGAGAGATAGAAGGAAAGAGTGGGAGATGGAGAGAGAGAGATAGACGGAGCGAGAGAGAGAGAGAGAGAGAGAGAGAGAGAGAGAGCGAGAGAGAGAGAGGAGAGAGACAGACAGACAGATCAAACTGCATGAGACATGAAGAAACAATATTTATTCAGAGACATTACATTGGACATGATTCACTATTACGAGCGTCGACCTTTTGCTATTCCTGTACCCCTCATCACATGAAAGGACAATAACCCAGAACCTGGATCAGGTGTATGTTTGGTATGTCAACCATGGATGGGTCTATATCACACGTAAAGTGGTATCTCACGTGCTATGAGACATGTTTGAGATGGGTTTGAAACTAGTTTGCCACTTTGACTCTGAGGCGACTCCTCAGTCTTAAAGACGTCCCACAAGCTGGTGAGGTGCGGGAAAATAGAGCTTTTTTTTTTTTTTTTTTTTTTTTTTTTTTTTTTTTTTTTTTTTTTTTTTTTTTTTTTTTTAATTGAGTTTTTTTTCCCCGTATCGAAGTAGTCTCGGAAAGATACCACCTTTATACATTGCCAATGAGGTATTGATTATGGTTCAATAATATTTCTTATGATAGTCAATGCGATTGGTGTATACGACGTCTTGTTCGATATCTATTACCAGTAAATAATAGACAATAGTAATATTATGATATATTAATTATATAACGCTTAATATATCATTCAACATAGTGTTTCTAAGTAATGTGGGCAGGGATTCGAACCATTAACCCTTTGATCGAAAGTCTGTGACTGTTTCACTAAATGCTCTTATCCCCCATCCACTCAGATCGCTCATGAGTAATATATTTGTCAAATGTGACTTTTTCCGATTCCCCGCCATGCATGTTCTCAAATTAATCTCCATTATGATTACTGTCAATGTATTACACGCATGAGCATTTTGTATACAAAATGTTCCTTTCAATATATTCGCTCACATCAATACATTGTAAATGAGAATAGCGATGTAATGGAGCAGAAACAAATATCGAATATAAAATATCACTGAATTCTAATATGTTCCAATCCAGCCCTCCGTCCCTCAATTTTCAAAAAGCTTTGCCATCTTTCCATTCGCAAAGAACAAAATTGTAACTTTACCCCCGCCCCCCCCCCTCCTTTCGCATTTGCTCATTGAGACATTGCCATTCGATGATATTTCATGATCTCGGATTTCATTTTCGATGTAAAGCAACAACATGAATATGATATGTCATAAGTTATGCACTATTATTTTTGCGATTAAAGTATAATGACTTTGCTGGTAATACAATCCGGTTTAAAATAACAAAAAGGTTAAAGAGAGGGTGATGGTGGAGAAACGAAATATGCAATCCATGGAAGCAGAATTTAAAAAAAAAATATTATAAAACTGAAGAGCGTCAGATGTGAATGTACTATACCCTATTTTGCAGAATATTATTCCGGTGCAATTGAATGAATACGCAATGTTTAAATGAAATTAATCAAAATATCTTGCTAAAATTAAATAACGGACATAAACTATGAATATAATTCAGGTACCCTCTTTAAATGCAAAGTTTGACAGCATTCGTCATCAGTATAGGGGAAGGGGGAAATCGCATGTTCGCGCTGGTCTGACGCCTTCGTTCAGCTTGTAATGTTTACAGAAAAATATGGTGAAGAGGGGTGCTGTTAAACCTCAACCTTCATGCAACATTACTTCACCAATACATGAACAAAATTTACTACAAAAATGAAAGATATGAGAGGAAAATAAGTCTATAATTTTTTCTTTTGTTTGTTCGTCCAGGCAGCTGTTTCTGATATCGCCCCTAACATGACACGAAGATTTGATCTCGTGTAAACAATGTTAATCCGTGCTGAACATACCGACTATCTCCCTCATGTCTTGCACTCACATGACCTTCTTCCCCCTGCAGAGAATAGGGTGACATGACGGGGATTGGATTCATGTTGTACAAGGGTCAAATCATACCTAGATTTCATATCCATCATGAATGCATTTGAGTGCCAAACATAGTGAAAGGACACCAGCATCAAATGACACATTGCGGGTGAGTATAGAGACGAAGGAATGAGTTGACGATGATCAATAATATCAACTGAATTACGATATAATATTCTTGCAATTAATTTTCTTCTACACATATTTTATGCATATGTATTCGCTTGAAGCGAAATTATAACTAAAATTCAATATATACAATATACGATAACAATATGTACTCTAATAAAAGTAGAATTATAAATCCAAGTCCAATGTCAGCTTTTTAAGAATTTTCCTCGAGTGTACATCGCTCAAACGTTACGGAAAATTCTTGAAAAGTGAGTTCGGAGTTTGATTCATAATTCTACTTTCATTTGATGTCAGACCGAATGAATAATAACATTCATGGCTTTATGTGCGGCTAACTTTTCATTTTTAACAAGCCATAAAATATAATATAAGGATAGAATATTGTAATAATAATTTAATTAATTATCGTGAAGACGAAACATTTCCATTTCTCTTGCAACTCCAATAAAATAGAATAATGTTTAATTAACTAAAAAATACAAAATAACATGACTTTGTGTGGTCTGAGTTCGTTTCATTTCTTTCAGCAAAACCTTACATATGAAATGGGAGCTTCTTTTCAAATCAACCTCTTCAACACGGGGATCATATTTGTTTGGGTGCAACTGAAAAATGCTTGCATGTTCTAAATTGAACAACATTGTTTGTCGTACAATGGTTTTGCTGAGATATTTATGAATGTCAGAAAGAAAAAAGCAAGATAAAAGGCCACCTAGTTTGGCATGAACACAAATCAACATGATCAAACTACTGAATTTGGACAATTCTGATGACTCCAGCACGCATGAATTTTCAAGAAAAGAGAAGAGGAATTAATATCGTTCAAACAGGTGAATAGCAACAAATATGTTATCATGTTGCAAGTTTGAACATGACATTAATGTCAGCAGAGTATTAGAATGTGATTGGGAGCATTAATGATGTATGGGAATGGGTACGGATCACTAACATCACTGACATGACGGGGCAGAAGGGAGGCACTGAACTTAAGAGTCCTACCCTCTCTCAAAGTAATTGTTTCAACTCAAGTTCAAATATTTTTCTTCATCCATGTCCAAAAGGTATAAGCCTACTTAAAGTTCAAGCAAAACGCTCAGTTGAAACAGAATGCAGTGGCGAATACAGCCTTAGCTCATATAAAAGATTGTATTGGCCAATACTAAAACATAATAGAGCAGCTATTTTCCCCAGGCAGTTGGGCCTGCACAGTATTGGTCAGAGCGAATGCTGGTCCACCGAAAGCTCACTATAGAGTATTGTTTTGTTTTGCCTTGTTTTGTTTTAACTTTATTATTTGTTTTAAATATCATTGCCTGTTTTACCATTAATTTATCACCAATTTTGGGCTCTCATATTAGGAGAAACTGCCACTTTTAAAATATTTCAAAGGGGCAGGATTTTAGAGAATTTGAATGAACAATAATTCAAACCATTTCTAGCTTCCATCAAGGAACTTTCTTGCTTCTGTGTTGTTGAATAGTTCAGCAGAGCTGACGTTATGAATGATGACATGATCATAAATCATACCCACGCACTGGGCCACATACGCTCAACATTATTCATTTCTAAGAACCACATCCTGCTATTTTAAGGTACCATAGACTCTAAGTAAATAGTAACATAGTGTTGAACCTTGAACATTGTCAATGTCACCATGTTATACATGTGACTCATTCCTGTCAAAATGAATAACAATTCATCAGAACTTCAGTAAAGACAGTAGGTATATAATACTGCGATTGGAATATCAGCTTTCTATATACCAGATATAAAATGATTTAAGTATTCAACCGATGAATTCTGACATTACATCTACAACATTATCATGGATATCAACTATAATGATGATTTAATGAGTATTCTGGCTTCTAAAACGGTAAGAGATGCGCATACACAAATGCATTCAGAGCATTGACGTTGCATATTATCATTGGTCATTCATACAAGATGTAACTAAATACCTTGATAAACTAATGATATTCTATTCATTTGAGACACAGAGCCGAATGGGGAATTACTATGATAAATCAACTAGCTTTGGGAACAAAATGAGTCTAGTTGATGGATCTAATCTCTCTTCACTTCATTCCACCTTGATCTTATGAAATATAATTCACTGACAGACTATTGGACAGACTATTGGTTTGAATAACAATCACGCATTTCTTTATTTTTCGTTTTGTTTGTTTTTAGCCCAACTTCCTTATTCAAATGCCCTCTTTTCACCGTAATCGATTCCCTATAGACAATGACAAAACTCGAACTAAAAATCCCCATCATGTAATTGAAGCGATATACAGTATTTTTGACCGTTTTATCACGTCATAATCTTATAATAATAATAATAATACGACTTTTATATTGCGCAATCATATCTATCCAGAGAATGCTCAAGGCGCTTATTTATATACATATCTTATTTCTATCGTCGATCGAAAGGTAGAAATCAAACTGAGTCAGCCCTAGGACTGAAACCTGAATATAAAGCAGTATTTGTATTATTAGTATGAATGTAATCATGTCATTTCATGTGTGCTATTGTATGCAAAGATTTTTACTACAACTTCCAAATCAAATCAGCTCCCAATAACGCCAATTCATTCATTAATTATATAGTTACGTTATGGTTCAGAAAAAATGAAGTATCATACTTGACTATATTAATGTTGATATAACCCCCTCCCCCCCCCCTATCTCCCTGGTCATATGGGTAATATCCATCTTGAGATCATCCATTTAATAAAGGGCAGTGTGATCATCTATTAGTATGTTTGGAGACATCTCGTGGTATAGAACTAACATAGGAAGACCAATCACACAAATAAAAAGATTTGTGTTTATACACGGAGCTGATACAGGTAATGATCACGTGTTTGTTCTTGGTTACCATGGTACCATGTACACAGTGACGTCACCACACAATCAGTCCATTTAATTCTCACGAAAATCGAGAAAAAAGACCAGAACATCACAAAGTATTAAGATGTACCCTGAGGTTCGCAAATAAGAGATGTTGCAGTATATTATTTGGATGAATAAAAAGGAAGGGGGCAACATTATGTCGAGCCATTTAAGAAGTATTTACATAACATGGAGGATTTGCACCCACGATCAACCCACAAAAGGTGACATGTATGGTAACAATTTTGAGATAATCTTATTTCTCTTTTTGGTTGATTTTCTCTCACTGATTTGAATTGCTTTATCCTGTTAAGGTCATGAAACCTACCTACGAGTTTGCAGAAGACACACTAGCTTAAGGAACCTAGATATTTCATCTCCAATTCAGAAGACATGCATGGTTTAGTGATTGTTTCATGAAGCAACCTCATATCTACTAAAACAAGGTTTCATCTTCTCTTTCCTGCATGGTTTCATCGAGGATTGTAACAGAAATCATAAGAATGTTTTAACAGGATGCAAGGATTTAGATGCCTTTGGTCTTTGAGAGAGATTGCACAAATTGAATCGCATCAACATTACTCCTCCTTGCGTGGCTGCTTGCATTAAGTTACAGACGAAGAAGAGATGTGAATGTGGAGATTTCTCATTAAAGGGTTTCAACAAATTAGATGGCTAACTAGAAATGTTCTGTAAGTCTTCAAGTTGTAACTGGCAATTATTGGAAAACATACCAGCTTCTTACAGAATGAAGATAGCACAATAAGGATGACATAACATGGATCTCTCATTCTATATTTTCTTCAGGACAAGATAAACACAAATATCATTGTTTATCATGTTTACTTAGAAGACTGGACATATCCATTAACAAAATGTACATTTGTTCCATGATTTCACACGGGGAGGGGGCAAGAGCCCCAAAGCTCTCACTATCACATTCATACATGCTTTTTGCCTATTCAAATTCGGATTATTTTTCCTTTCTCCCCCCCCCCCCCATATTCATACCTGTCGTTGAATTTACAGGGTGTATACTGACCATAAATTCTTTCATAACAGAACGTCAGAAATGGGTTTCCACAATGCGTCGCCATAGAAACAGAAATGGAATTATCGGCAGGCAATATTGAGTATGACTAAACATGAGCACGCGATCGCCAGCACAACGTGACTAGGATGAATTATTATGGAATGTTAGAATATCAAATGGAATTGCAGGCATTCAATATATCTATTTCAGACCAACATGAAAAATACAAAAACCCACGAAAACCTAGTTATTGATTTTAAGATAGCTCATTACTTTGTGACAATATTCCGGTTGTCGAGATGGAAAAGATCGTTTTATTTTTTATGTAATTCCCATAAATCCATGTGCATCTTATTCTCTAAAAACAGAAAATGTTCATTGAAATCGTTAAGTTCATGACATTTAAAAACTATTGAAATAGGAGCACTATGTCCTTGCGAGTGAATATACTTTGATATTGAATGTCATGACTGTGGTACATCTGAATACCTGAATTTAGTCTGGAAATAAGTTCTTTTATTTTAGCATATTTTTCAGCGGAATACATGTTTCGTCTGTTGAGAGCCAGAAGGGCGTTATTGCATCTTAAAGATGTTATGTTGAGAACCAGAAGGGCGCTAATACTGTACAAAGTCAATGGTATAGCGCCCTTCTGGTTCTCAACGGAGCATCTTTGATGTGCAATAGCGCCCTTCTGGTTCTCAACGGAGCATCTTTGATCTGCAATAGCGCCCTTCTGGTTCTCAACCGATATGGAAACTAAATGCTGGAACTGTACAATTATATTTCTATTATCCATTATTGTATCTATCACCTATAGCTATACCCATCGAATTAATCTGAACAATTTGCTGCATATAGAAAGGTTGGGATGTGTTTGGTTTGTGACTTTCAATAAATAATATCTTTTAATCAATGCGAATCTATTCACGTATACGCGACAAGTCCCTGGTTCATTGGCAAGTCTATTCATGTTTATTGCATTTTATACCTATATAGTTGGACAGATATGTATTTAATTTTTGATCGTCATAGAGCTATGAATCGAGTCTGGTATACTAACAGCGTCGATAATTCCGGAGTTGACAATGGATACATCAAGGTTATACTTATTAGCACGAAAATGCTCTCTATAATTAAAGAGCTCGGTTGCGAATGGTATTACATCCACTTTCGAACAAAATTGCATTATTGATGTCACACTCAGGTTGGTACCTGAACAAACTAAAGATTAATCTCCAATTTTGAAAGCAACCTTGCATTATAAAATACACTTTCTATTTCACTTTTCCATAGACGCCTGTACAAAATATGGTAAACTAATGCCTTTTTCAAGGAAATAATAAATATGGATGTAGTTCCTTTTGGAACTACACTCTCTTCTGCGGGGCAATATTGGTTAAAATGAAAAATGGAATGAAATGGTTTTTTGAAAGGATTGCAATCGTTGGGTATAGGATGCGTTGAAGTATAGTGATAGAGGTTATAGGTAGTATCAAAATGACGCCAGGATAACCAAGGGATCATACATTGTACAGCATAGGAGGACGGATGTAGACATTCACTGGACTGATGGAATTACGTAATATTTTGGTTCATTAACTCATTACCTGAGTAAACAATCAAAATTATTTATTGCGTTTATGTCTAAACTATGCCTTTAAACCTAGACCGTGTATGATGGGTGACGAATTGGTTTTACTGTAATTATACGTTCTCTGGGGGGCATTTCATCAAAGAACTTGTCGGACGTTTTATCCGACAAACTGTTATAAGCTACTGAAATGCTTGCATCTGATTGGCTGAGAGCAAATTTGTCGGATAAAACGTCTGACAAGTCCTTTGATGAAATGCCCCCCCTGATATATGGAACTTCACAATAGAAAGGTCTAGAGATTCGGTCTCGGACGGGGAAAGAAAACACTCCCTAAACGAGCGATAAACGGGTCATTTTCTACTGGTCATTAGCTCATTATGACGTAATAACTTGCTGGGGTAAAGTACGTCGACTTTTAGTTACCTAATAAGACCAAGGAGCTCCTTTATCACATTAAAACACTTTGCGTGTGACGACAACTTTCCTACACAAGATGGTGGCGGGGTGCCATCATTTTAATTGATGATATAACGTTATCATAATCAAGTATCTAATCTACAACGTTTTATGCCAACCCCCGGTGCGGCGTTTAACAGTGTGAGAAATTTATTTACAGCTAGTTAAGATAATTTGGAAAGAAAAACAGTGTATTCTTAAAATCAATAATCATCGTTGATTATCCTTTTATTTTATTTTTTGCTTTTTTTCTTTTATCTATGATTACATGAATTGTGTTGCTTTTTCCTGTCATCTAATACACACTTCTTGGCAAGTTTGTTATTTTCGTGTATTGAGAATAACATGTTCTCTTTTATAGCACTGTATAAAGTTCTTTAATCAAACTTGTTGAGTGTCAAGCCGTTTTTTTTTTTTTTTTTTTTTTTTTTTTTGGGGGGGGGATGGTGAGAGTGATTTGTTGGGTTAATCACTTCATAATTCGTATATGCCATTTTGATATTCATTTTCAAAAGAAACGACAGTCGCCACCAATAATTATGTTGCAGATACCAGGAAGTCTAATGACACCAGCAATGATCACTCTGGTGATTCAGAATGAAAAAAAAAACAAACAAACAAAACAAAACAAAACAAAACTAGGCGACCGACTATGTCAAGAAGATGAAAGCTGGAGTAGGAGGGAAGGGGCAATTCTTACCTCCATTTGTGGTAGGATTATTCCTGGGCTTAGCTCCAAGGAAGGCCAGATTCACGTTTGCTTTCCTGCCATCGATGATTGGATTGGCTTCTTTCGTCGCTGCTTCGGCTTCTCTCTGATCTGACATGGTTACCTATCAAAAAGAAGATCAAAATAAATGAGAAAAGTAAAATTAAAGTGTTACATTGCTTTAAACGGAGAGACACTATTTTATTCGCAGTGAGAGGGTTGTAACTTGTGTATTATCAGATTATAAAACGCCATCATCAATGTTAATGTGGCATGAAGTTAATATTGGAGTTAGCACCAAGACTTTTCTATCCATTGCCATTTATATTTCGGTAAGAACGTTAGTTGTATCTAAAGATAACGCTCAGGATAAATCGTATGACGGACAAATATGAATGCAGTCAAAGCATTACAAAGCATTATAAAGAACGCATCTGTGGCTTTCGTGTTGAAGATTGACAATCGAGTCGGAATACATTTTGGTTTGTCTCATTGAAGACACCACACCATATGACAAGATGACTCCAGAAAGTTCAACTTTGTTTAACAGGTGTTAGAGGAGTTATGAACGACATTGAACTAATGTTATGATCATGAAACCCACGCCCTGCAACCAAAATAGTTATGGAGTTTTTTTAAAGGGTGTAGCTAGTACACTATGCATCTTTGTTTGGAACGAAGGCGTGTACAAATTAATGAAATGTTGTGCTTTAGGTAATGTGGCGCCATACATGAATGGGTGTGGCACAAGAAACTACCTTGCATATTATTATCATGTACATGTATAGGTCCATTAAAGACGACATTCTGTTGAATCAGCAATTAGTATAATGAATGTGCAATGTGCAAATACTATCAAAACTATCATGTCTACGATAATTTGTATGCGTCATCTAATGTTGATTGCATAACAATAAGTATAATATACCATTATGTTATATTACTTTGACCTCCTTATCAAAGACGCCCTTTTGGTCATGTTTTATCTTTTTATTTTACATAAATTTGGTTCAAATCCTCCCTCCCAAAACCAATAAGGTTGTATGATATTCCACATTTAGCAGCAATATCCTTTTTGCAATTTTTTTTATGTGCATTCCTCAAAACAATGTGAAAAATTGTGGGATAAGAAACCCCACCAAAATAACATCGGTGCGACATCTCTAAAATCATTGAAACTGACAATGGCCAACTGCTAATGTTTATAGAATATACAACAGAAAAAAAATAAATATAAAGGAGGAAGGTCCAGCATTACAGCGATCAAAATAAAATGACATTGTTGATCTGTCTGTGCCATCTATACAAACAATGAACCTCTAACGTTGAAGTCACCATATGCCCATTCCATCAAAAAACAGTTTGATAATATTTTCCATTATATATTTGAAATGCAGTGTTCTGGAAGAAATAAACTTATAATTTAGAAGCGCATATTTCCATTTTAAGCGCAAATAAGGGTGAGCGGTGAATGCATTATTTGATATTTACTAATTTAATTATAAAGAGAATAGAATACTGGAGACAGAAGAATAAAAATACCAAATGATAAAGAGTAAGGTCGAGATGGATAACATTGATGCCATCGGCAAACTGAGACCCCAAATCTAATAACTTGTGATAAGGTTCAGAGAGGTGGATGGATATTGTACAGGAGAAAGGTATATGGTAGAAATAATTGAATCCCCCTGCCTTAGGCGCATTCCTAGATATATTCATATTTCGGTTGCATTATACCAAATATAACTCTGTAACCAGTACTAACATATTACATGACTAAATATAAATCCATGTATGGTATATCCTGCCGTCTGACATTTAAAAAAATAGCTACTACTATTCTGCAATTAATTAGAATGCGTTCCCTTTTAGAAACTGATAATCTACAGACAATTAATTTATCTAGAACCGTGAATGAGAAACATTTATGTCATCATTATTCCACTTTCTATAAAGCAGGAACCGCGGGTGCTAGGGGGCTGAAGCCCCCACACTTAAAGCTCAGCCCTTCCATTTTCAAAAAAACACTGTGCGGCCCATGTAAAGGACTGCATTGAGAAAGATCTGAAAAGACAAAATTGCACTTTTGAAAAAAATCTATAGCTATACATGAACAACTCTCTGACTCTACCCATCAAATTTGAAATTTGAACTTCTACTTTAATAATTTTCCATTCACAAAGCATGCATCGAGCTACAATTTTTGTTTGGAATTATTGTTAACGAGGCAGAATAATTAGCTGCCTAGTGACAGATGCCACTTAATTTATGGTGTAATTTACCTTTCATTAAACCGCCAGGCTCCAGGTTCAATTTATGGTTAGCTCACCATTGTTATGTTAGTTTTTCATTTTTCCTTTAGATGAAGAGTTCTTGTTTTCTAGTTTCAGACCAAGATGAGGGAGGAATTGGGGGAGGGGGTAATTATGGAATGAGAATGGAAGAAGCAGGGGATGATTGGAAGACTAATTTTAAAGCAATCATCTTTGGATGCTGGAGGGTTGGATAATCAATCCAAACGAGCTCCGCTATTTGACTTAAATTGCTAGAAAGATTCCAGGGGAATAATAATAGGTATGCTGATTCATCGTCCCTGTTGGACTGAGTTAATTCCAGCCAGTAATCAGCCACGGATATGATTGCCAATAACCATACAATTCTTTTGTTTTTCTCTGAATATCCCATTTATGCTTTCAATAATAATACCATGCTATCATTTGGATATTGGCCTGTTGAAGTATTTGACTGGATAGCGAACCTCAATGACGAGGGACAGTAACCTCGATTTCAGACTCTTGCTGATATTCTTCATCCCTCTCAATAACTATTAAGGAGTGTTTTTCTTGACACCACAGGCACGTCTTAAATTACTTAACTAAAAAAACTTATCAAATTATTAAGAAAATCAAAATAATACTTGTCTACTACTTGAAAAATTATTGTCCGATTTACTCAAATGGAGTGCATGCGTTCTGCGTTGAACAAAAATAACTTCGCCCTGAAAAGAAGTCTAGAAAAGGGGAACGGGGGGGGGGGGGGGGGGGGGATTCGGTACTTTTGTCATCTTGCCTAAATTGTAATGGCTGGGATAATTGGCTTAGGACAAAACCGAGGCATAGTCATACGTGATGTGAATGATATCATACCGGGCATCGGAATGTTGAGAATTCTCGAATCTGAAGATGAGTTTTTATCATATTTACAATTTCTAAAAGTGATCAGCGAGGATGGGCTTTTGTTAACTACGCGTGTGATGTACAGTGCATTAATATGGAGTGTCGATGCTTTCACATCTAAATATGAATATGAATTTGATTTTCCAAGCCACCCATAATACATACCAAGCTCATAATAACTTCCAGGGAAAAAAATGCATTTGCGGCATAACTAGCATGATATGGAGAGAGAAAATAAACGCAGCAATATGACAAAAGTCCAAGACAAGCAAGGCAACACATAATACTCTCAAAACATAAGGTTTTATCAAGAAGGTTCTGTTCGAACGTTGGTTTTTATCAAAAACGACTGGAGGATTACGTCTATTTGCAACGGTCACGTCAGGTAAACACCTCAGAATGTTCATATCCATGATAAATTTATAGAATACAAAATCGTAAATCATAATTTCCAAGCATAATCACAAGCCATTTCTGAGTTAATCCAAGCTATTTTGCAAATTTGGCCGGTGCATTTCTGACGAATAATTTACCTTAAATTGATTATGAAATTGTTACTCTCAACCATTTTTCATAATTAATTAATGGTAAATTATTTGTTGGTTACACATGGGCACAAGTTGCAACATTGCTTGTACATTATGTGTCGATTCTTATCAAACTGATCTTGATATTATATCTGCAGCTGTAGTGATATCGCTAACATTGGACTCGGAATTACTATGAACGCATGCATAATCCGGCGGCTAAATTTAGACTACAAACATGACCAAGATAATATTGGTTAATATAGAAAGTTCACAACAGGAGAGACAAAGAGAGAGAGAGAGAGAGAGAGAGAGAGAGAGAGACATTATATAATCAACATACATATAACATACATTCATATTACCCCTGTGCATGCTGTGTGTGCATGGGTATATATCATCTTTCGTCCACTCAGTGATATCATCTGCTTCGTAAAAAAAAAAAATGAATGGACTTCTTATCGTGTAAAGCAAATATTCGGATAAGAACTCTTGTATCTGAGATAGCACTCAGGATAAATGGTATGACGAAAGAATTAAAGTGGAAAACCATGTAGTAACTAAGTGCACATAGATTGTAATGGTACGATGTTTCTGAGGAACTCACACAGCTTTTATGGATGAGAATACCACCAGTATTATGTCTACCATTACCATGTAGGCCCAATATACCATTTTTTGCGTGAATGATTTTGGTAACATCCGTAGTATGTTGAAAACAAATATATAACGAATATTATTCGCTCACTTAATTATCTATGTTTTTGGAGGCAGAATACTGTTTAAATACAATGCACATTGCAATGTCGTTGTAGAGGTCTTATAGGTGACGTATATACGAACATTTTGATCTAGATATCTACAGCAGATGTGAACGTATTCGAAAATGGACCTAATGTGAACGTCATCGCATCGCACCTAACTTTGAATTTGGTAATCGAACTAGAGGGCAGAGAAGGGGGATCTAAAATGAAAAACATATAAAGGGTAATTATGATACCGCTAATATCATAGGTTATACCATTATTCAAGATTGTCTTATCTCGGCTTCAAAGCACATAATAATAGATGTTTTCGATTTAAACTGTATACTGATTTATTTGTCTGATGGTTGAATTCATTGTCAAGA
The DNA here is from genome assembly GCA_940671915.1 of Paracentrotus lividus. Classification (NCBI taxonomy): domain Eukaryota; kingdom Metazoa; phylum Echinodermata; class Echinoidea; order Camarodonta; family Echinidae; genus Paracentrotus; species Paracentrotus lividus. The sequence continues at coordinate 45,843,322 of CALNVZ010002974.1, forward strand.
ACAATAACCAGCGGGGGGGGGGGGGCAGAAAGGAATCTGAACTTCTGCTAGACAGAAGAACAATTAAATTTTACCATGATAAAATGCCTTTTTTAGAGAGAAGGATGCCACCGTCTCATAAAATCTAATCGCCAGAATTAAATAATCAGCATTAGTGTATGCGTCATCAAATGCATGGCTAAATTGTTAAATAAAAAGCCAATAGACAGACACCATTGATATCACAATTATACATTCTATAGTATCTCAAAATGAAGTGAAAAGTAAATGATTTTCTCCTTGGGAATGAGATACCCGTGTGATGGGTTTGGGATGGCTGATTGCGCTTTTATTTTGGAGGTGGAATTAATTGGCGTTCGACCAGAGAGAGCCAGAGCGGATCTGGAATTATTTTGCTAGCATCAATTTCATAAATCGCGATGTAATTGAACCCAGTTGACTATGAAGCTGAGGGAGAGAGAGAAGGAGAGGAGGAGAGAGAGGATGAGAAGGGCAACAGAGATGAGGAAAGTACGAGTGCCATTCTATCGTTGTGTGTAGTGTTGCGCAGTCAACGCAAGAAAGTGTGAGTGCGCGAGATGAGTTGTGCGTGAGCGTGTGCGTGTGTTCGCTTCTAGTTGTGCGTTCGTGAGGCGTAAGAATGTGTGGCGTTATAAACGCGTGCGAATATTGTGTATCATGTCTCTAGACTAATGTTACAGTCTATTTATAACTCTAAGAAATTGATTTTCTAAAATGATGTGGGATTACAAAATTTCCTCTTTTGCAAACTCATGATAACCATAATAACACTGTGGAATTTAGGTGGGTTTCTCTCTCTCCCTCTCTCTATCTCTATTTGCATTCAAGTCCTTCTTAACGCATTCTGTCTCTGATAAATGAAAATATAACCAACTTTTAGCCCTTTACCTCCCTATATGATGTTATTATATCCGGATCCAACAATGATATTGTCGAAAGAAATATAAAGCAACATAATATCACCCTGATACTATTGGCGCTCACTTCCATCAATTATTCATCTAGAGTCTCCTTGATAAAGACTAGCGACCGTCCGCTGCGAGTTGTTCCATTTAACCTGAGTACAGTACATAGCATTCATTCTGGGCTAACAACAGCCCCTCCGATACCATTTATGGCCATGCCAGGGTGTCACTCAGGGGTGAACCCAGCCGGACCCACAGGGGTGCTGGACTCTGGTGATAGCCGCTGAGCTGATATGACATAGCGATAGCCAAGCAAAACAGCGACCAGGGAATTGCAACCAAATATTGGATTGAAACAAAGGAATTATCCGTGAAAGGACAAATACACTGTTGCTCATAAAGGTTTGATATTTTTTGTGTGATCCAGCCACATCTTTTTGCTCCGGCTTAAATTTCTTGAAATTATTTGTCCCTCCCATCACTTTTCTGGGCCCTGGCTATACGTTGAACGCTCTCCAACCTATTCCCGAGGAATGAAAATAAAAAAAGAGTTTGCCAACCCCCAGAACGCCCATTTTGCCATTTTTGTTTCATTTTGGGGCCCCTTTTTGTTTACCCGGCTGACCAAGGCCCCCTCCGTCATAAAACTCTCGAAAAGCGTCTGAAACATAGATTTGTTATCGTTCTTTATGATAAATCAAGGTTTAAGATTACAGGCGTTAGTGTCTTGTCTAGGGGAGGGGTTGAAGGAAAAAGTGAAATCGGTAAAAAATGGCAATATTTTATCCAACCTTTATGGTCAAAACAAAGGAAATGAAAAACAACTATGAACCCTTAATTATTGTCATTTTCCCCAAAATCTTGTTTTAGCCTTAATGACAAGGTTGTAAACGGTAACTATTGTCTATTTTTCATTATGATATATGTTTGGCTGAGATTATACAATACATTTTTGAGAAGATAGAAATTTCTATGTTGTAAAAATGAATGAATTTAATTTTCAACCCGAATCGAAGTAATCATTTTCCCTTCCCCTAGACAATAAATCTAAGTCTGTGATTACAAACTTGGATTTAACTCAAAGAACAATAAAAACGCTATACATCAGACGCATTTGGTGAGGGTTGGATCATGGGGGCCTTACTCAGCAGGGTAAACAAAAAGGGGCCCCTGAATGAGAAAAAAATGTCAAAAATGGGCGTTCTGGGGGTTGCCAAACTTTTGTTTTATTTTCATTCACCGGGAATAGTTTGGGGGTGTCCAAGGTATAGCCAGGGTCCAGAAAAGTGAAAGTAGGGACAAACAATTTCAAGAAATCTAAGCCGGAGCAAATAGAGGTCGCTGGATCACACAAAACAATATCCAACCTTTATGAGCAACAGTGTATTTATTTGTGCTGAGGAGAAAGGTGAAAAACTTGACAGTAACCTCGATGGGTTTAACATAATTTTCCATTAGTACTCCGTGCAGCTCATATCTTTATTTCAAGTTGAGTTATATTTTTCGTAAAAATAAGATTAAATAATATCGATTATATTAGTCTCTTCTAAAAAACTCTAACCCTAAAAAGAACAATATGGCCATTAGGCCTATATCAATTTGTTGCGTGTTAAATCTTTGTGAAAATTCAAATTTGATGGTGAGCTTACATTTTACGTAATCATTCTGGAATGATTAATTATTCCTTGCAACATCATGAAAAGGAAAAAATATTTTGTTCGATACAATGCATCTCCCCATCCCTTTTCCACCCTTCCTGTCTCCCTGTCACCCTTTCACTTTCCGTCGCACTAGCGACAAATTTAGTTGAACATGTTTTGTTTTATTCTCGTTAGTGTATCTATATTTGGTTGTAGACCAAACATGAAGGAAAGAACACCCTTTTTTTCAATTCACACACCAATTTTCATATTCTGCATATGAGTAAACTTTAAAATCTTGAGCTCAATTGGGCAGGGTGTAAAAGTCGAAGTACACTGTTTAAATAATTCATTTTATTACCAGACATTTGGTCATTTTTCTGTCTTTCTTTCTTTTTTCCATGAAAGGAGGTGAGACCAACGGGTGCATGAAAAGGAACATTTCCAATGCATGATAACGACAAAGTAATCCTACGATCAGTGATATACCATTGGTTTTGGGCATGACCTCTAGAGCCACATGGGGAGTAGGTTTCTATCGCACTCTTCTCCTTCCACCCCTCTCTTCCACCTCTCTCTCTCTCTCTTTCTCTCTCTCTCTCTTTCTCTCTCTCTCTCTTTCACAATCGTCTGCCACGGTTTCGCGGTGTATAATCATATTTCAAAAAATCATAAATATAATCATGAAGAGAATCTAATCCTCTTTCAATTATTTGTGATCATGAAAGCCTATAATATTATACTCTTAACAGACACTATTAATGTGATTTACTTTTAGTCGTCATATTTCTCCACACTTTGGGGGGTTTCCCCGTTGCTCTATTCCCCTTCCCCCTCTCTCTGTCTATATTTATGTCTTTGACATCAAACTTACGAAATATACATTCTTCTCGTTTTCTCTTTCCTCATCTATAATTCCCACCTCATTAATAATTGCTGCTTGTGTATTTTGCCCATTTAACCCTATTCATAATGACCTCTTTAATAATTAATTTCTTGCTTCGACGTTACGACATTGACTTCTCGTCGTCATAAACCATTCATTATAATATCGACCCTTTAATCTTCTATTGAACGCCAACCTCTCCCGTCATGTTTCTCTGAGGTCCCTTGCGGCTTTCCATAATGTTTGTTCACTCCACCGTGAATGAGTTCACCATTGTCTAGGCGGCCAGGTAGACTCTATCATCATTCATATGGCACGCGTAATGGAACCCGATGAATAGAGAGATATATCATAAAATTACTATCATAATCGACCGCAAAAGCAAACGTCATGGGAAAATATAAAGAGATATACGTCAGAAAGAGATAGAGTAGAGAGAGAGATAGAGAGAGAGAGAGACCATTATATCCAGGGGCCTAAAAAAGGCGCGATTCGAACTTGTTTTCATATAGGTTCTGGCAAACTTACGATTAGGCCTATGAGTCATGTGACCCTAAACGTTTAACTTTACGATTATGTCTTACTATTCAAATCCAGATTTAATCTATACTACAACATGTACTAGGATATAGTACTGTACTTGAATTTATGTGAAATTAAGAAATCTTAAGACAAGTCAATGTGTAGTGCTCGGTATTGGTGCATCAAAAATATTGTCTACCTATCCTGGCAATTATCTTCAGTTTTCGTTCGCCGAATATTATGCTAATTAAAACCCAGTATCTTTTACGTAATACATCTTACCATATACAGAACAAAATTTGTATGCTAATTAAAAAATATATATCTAACTGTATATAACGAATATAAAATTACGTCAAGATGTCAAGGTTGGTATTAAGCAAATGCTGAAAGTTTGAGGTTTGTCATTTATGGTATAACCTGGGGGGCGTTTCATGAAAGGACTTGTCGGACGTTTTATCCGACAAACTGTTATAAGCTACTGAAATGCTTGGATCTGATTGGCTGAGAGCAAATTTGTCGAATAAAATGTCCGACAAGTCCTTTGACGAAGCACCCCAGATTTACCGTGCATAATGATACATTATAACAATTTAAAATATTATCCTCGAAAAAAAGCAACTCTATATGTGAATAGCGATAGCCAAAAGATTCGACGGAATAGCTTTATCTAGTCTGGACCAAAATGCACCTTGTACGTCAATAAATTTACTACTATTGGGAATAACAGGAATCATCTCGTTTACTCGTCTTATCACGAGTACACAACACTGAACCTATCTATATTTCAGTTTATTTGGGAAATGTGTTTGTTTCCATGTTTTAAGATCCGGCTTTCTCATTTTAATAGGCCATCGTGATACACAATGATAGGTGGAGTTGAGTGTTTAAACTTGAAATCAAATTTAAATATAATGTTCACTACTATGTTTTCCTCCACTCTGTAGAGCAAATATATCTCATAATGGCCCCTGATCAAATAAGCCATCGACCACGTTCAATCAGAACTAGTCATTTTGTCTTTTTCGCCATGTCATTTTACTGGTAATTTTTGTTCTATTCATCACAAATTTCCCGGGATATTAGAAAATTGGTATAACAAAGCCGCCCTTTGAGCCACATTGCAATGTATTCCTAGTGACGTTGGTGGCCCTTTAATGGTAGGGCAACAATTGTTACAACCGACCTGCTGGAGTACCTCGCAGTCGGTCTATGGTTCATGCATGTATGCACTGGCACACAACACACTCAAACCTCCCCTTCAATGCTCTAAACGTGCAATATATCGGCCTCAAAATCTCGGTGATTTAGCATTTTTCAGCGATCTATTCAATTATAACACTACCTATTAACTGTCGGAAGAGTACATAAAATCAGGGGTAGCCGGGCAAAGTCGTGGTATAAGGATAAGTCCAGGAACATTTTGTTAAGTATTTACCATAGTTGATGTACTGATAAGAGGTCCACAATAGTGGCAGCTGCTACGTAGTGCGTGAATACAGTATAAACCATCTTATGTCAAGTGCGAAATGTAGAACTAAAGGTAACTCTTACTACAAAACATCACTTTGTAGTATAATATGGGTGTATTAGCTGTGATTTGATCAACGGGAATTCGTATTTATTTTAACAATTGGGATTGGCACGTAGTTCATTATAGTTGTGAACTATATATTTGGCAAATACGGATCAAGTCTGATGACCAGCTTATCAATAAATCTACTAAAATTTGAATATTGCCCAGAGTTTATGGTGTTTTTCTAATCTAGTAATTTCTCGAACAATCTTACATATGAAATCCCTGTTTATTTTTGAAATGTTGCTTGCTATAATATTTTATAGCGTATGACTAATAAAGTAAGTTTTGAGAGCCTAATCTTTATTTTATTATTATGTACTGATATAGAAAACATTAAACAATAACACTGTATGTTTACAGTTGAGTATCGTACACAGGTATTAGAAGAATAAAACTCTGGGATTATTATGTGGTGAGATTGTGTGATACTATCGAAACTTTATTTCACTTATTTTCAAGAATTAAACAGGATGCCATTCTGTCTTAAAAATCTATATAATTATGGTTGATAATGATGATCGTGGATGTCTGAAGGGCGCCTGACAATTTTTACTCCAGAAAATTGTAAATGAAATATTTTGGACTTACAAATCCATATCCTTGCTCTTTCCTGATGTTGCTATCTGTGATGACAACTGCTTCCTCGATGGTTCCATAGATGTCAAAATGATCTCGTAGGGATTTATCTGTTGTATGGTAGGGTAAACCTCCAAAAAGATCTTGGTAAAAGTGGTATCCTCTTGCCCTGCATTCTGCTGGCTGCTTAACGTTCAGATGGATAAAACACAACAACTTCTAATAGAGTATTCCAGTAATGGAGCAAGAGAGTTGGTGAGGAGACGATTTTTTGAAATATTGAGTAAAGCGCGCGTAATCCGATTTGGTAACAGAGCACAAATTCACGATGTGAGATGCGTCTGCGAGGAGTTACCGGCAGCGTTGACTTGGGATGGGAAGATGTCACAAGTTGCTTACGATTGCTGGAAATCTAGATGAGCTACTTGCGGGAAAAGTCTGGAGAAGTAGTGTATCAACTGTAAAAATCTCACATTTAAATACGGACTGTAATGATGGAAGATATTAAATATTCCACTGGTTTGATTGAATGAGAGAAAGAGAGACAGAGAGGGGAGTTGAACACTTGTCTCCGCGTGAAGTACGGCGTACGGAAGCCGGTGTATTCGCGCCAGGCATAGCCCTCACACAGCGTTAGGTAAATACAGCTTTAACGTACAGCTGAGTCTATGCACAAAAAGTAGTATACGTAGCCCCGCCCATTATTGCCTGTCACTGCTGTTATAACATGTACACCACGACTGAGCTCATGAATAATACACCCGCCGCCTCTTATAATATTGATATTTGGCCTCAGGCTGTGCGTGTGAATGCTGAAGGGATTTCACTGTTATACCTTGTTTTCTCAAGTCCTGTCCGAGGGTCCACAAGCTCAAAGTAAAGAAAGGAAAGAGAGAAGAGCGAGAGAGAAGAGAGAGAGAGTTGGAAGGGGAGGGTTTTAAAAGAAAGAGGTGTTCTAAATCGAGGATTAAATGAAAGTGGACCAGTTGGTCTACTGTCCCACAGCACATTGGGGATTCATTGTATTTCTGAAGTATAATGATAAAGTTTTAGATAACGCAGAGAGATTCCAAACTGACGTATCGAGTAACAACTTCCGAATAATACAAGCTAGAAAACCTCACATTTGAAAAAGAATGCCATGTTTGTAGCTGCTTTAGCCGACGCTCACTCTTCAGCAAATCTATAAATTTATCATTACAAGTCTAACCAATACCATTGTACACCAAAAGTAAAGGGCTACATAATACTGCATATTGTAGTTGCATATGACCCTCTGCGCACTACGCCGCGACCTCGTTACATGTTTCAAAAGGGATGATCACACAGCTGTTTTCACTAGAGGGATCTGTATACAATAAGTTCTATACACAATGAAGGTTATAATACTATTTAAATATGTTAAATGTGAATGTGGAGAACAGTATTCCAGATGCAAATTAATGAATGATTTTATATAATCATTCAGCGGCGTCCACGTCTAAATCAGATTACGACCAGAACGATTAGCAGAAATGACATTGAACGTAAGACGCTATTACGAAGCTTGTGAAAAATCAAATTAATATTGAAAGGAAACTAATTATGATCGAAAGAGAGTAATTAAAACCTTAAAAAAAAAAGAATAATTGCAATGACCAGCCAAATAACAGTAATTTTGATAGATGAAAAGCTAAAGTAATATCGCAATGTTATTTTTGTATGTGTTCTGTTATTTTGTGGAACTATGACATATCTCATTCATGGCCAATCTAAAGGGACAAAGAACTATTAGTTGTCGGGTGGCGCTGAAAACAGCTGATGTGAGTTGAAAAGAACCATCTGCACAACACTGGAAACCCATGAATGGGACTTAAGGCCAAATAGATCGGATTTGCGACAAAATTAAGAAAACGTTTATACTGAGTTTTATATGCAGATACCATTGAAACGACTCCAACCGACACAGCTAGCTTGACATATGTCGGTTTAACGTAATATTTGTTTGGTTGATGTCTCGTCGGTCGGTTATTTGTGTAACTCGATACGCGAACTAATCCTCTACTACCCGTATTGAACCATGAATACATGAGGGGAGGGGGTATTAGATCAAGCTCTTGCTGATCATAAACGTATTAAAAGTGTAAAAAGAAGACAAAAGCAATTTTTTTTTGTCTGGATGCAGAACAACTCGACGGGGTGAAGGTATCCATTGAAAATAATCATGATAATCGCCGTTCACTTTGCTGGAGCAAAACAGAAATAGATTTTTTTATTTCGTCATACTTATGACTAGAAATTATAACAAAAGTAATATATATTGTTTAAAAAAACCTACTTTAGTGTAATGAAATATCAGTATACTAGATTAGCAAAAATACAACATAAGGCATTTCCTGCAAACCTTCTTTGATGTGTAGCTGTCCCTTTAAATATTGTGTCGGATTTGAATCAGACAGAGAGAGAATCGAGGGAATATTTTATATGAGCTTCATGTTCTCCATGAGTTGTTTTATTCACCATAATCGTCTGGAGGCTATCATACTTTGACTCCCACGAGCTTGTATTGTTAGCTTTGTTAATATAAATCTCATTGTGTTGATCTTCTCATTCACGTATTTTATCATTTTTTTTTTCATATTCATCTTGAGAACCGTCCTTTGAAAAAAACTACAGTTCGCATGATAGAAAGGAGGAGATCTATTTATTTTTTTATTTTTTATTTTATTATCATGTTTTTTTTGGGGGGGGGGGGGGGAGGGGGCGGGCAAATAACGTGTACATTTTCAATTCGTCATGAAGGTTTGAAGTAAGTGTGGATAATGTTCTGTTCTCGTCTCTCTCTTCTCATCCTCTCTCTCTTCTCTCATTCGATATATGTGATATATGGATGAATGATGATTGTGAGCAAAACAAAATAGGTAACAATGCGTATATATTCAGGCATCAAAACGGACATGTTATTATCTCAGAAATTTTCAGAATGATTTCTATTCCCTTATCTGTTAGATTAAATCATTTAAGAAGTTATGGTATACTTTTGCGATTGTAAGACCTATTTAAGTACCATACGGCAACTTATTGAAAAGGATGTTCCGAATAAAATATCCTCATCATAAAAACATGCAGAGAACAGATGAGAATTAACATTTGATTTCTTTGAATATGTACATGTGTAAATAAAATATAGCTTATTCATATATAGTCGAGTAACAAGCCAACATAACTTCGATGACAAATAATAAATAGATAATCTAAGAAACAGGTGTTGAAAATCTGCCTTAATATCCTCATGAAAGATCGTATTCTGCCCTCTTTGAACAAGACGCGGGCCTCGAGCGTGATCAGGAGGGAAGACTGAGC
>CALNVZ010002974.1:45878632-45897033 GCA_940671915.1 Paracentrotus lividus
CCTCCTCAAATAATGGACGCGTCTTTATGTTAAGATTTAATGTCATACGTTAGGTTTACATTTCACGTGGAGTAGAATTGATATGGGTCCCTTAATTCTTCTGTCGTTCTTCTGTCGTCTAAAGTATACGTAAATATTTTTGTGTTTTTTTTCTTCTTCTTCTAGATGTAAGTTTGTTACTTGATGAGGATTAACACTGGGAGTTAGAAGGTAAGGGAAAGGGAGAAAGAGTGGATGGAAGGAAATAGTAGGATAATAGGAGCTCTGTTGCTAGGGGGTGATAATGGGAGTGGGCTCTGTCGCTAAGAATGATAATGTGAGGGGGCCCTTTAGCTAGACAATAATCAGCTCCTGTCTCTAATCTACGAAGACGGAGGAACGTTGAGATGCCTGCTCGTCGAGAAATAAAAGATGAAAGTCAATTACTGGTGACATGCGTAGCAGGAGATCGTCTGTACGAGCTTGGACATTACTTTGCCCCCGTCCTCCCGGGTTGACAGAGATTGGACGCCCGCTATGAGCTCGCGTGCCGCTTACTTTGTTTTTCTTTTGGGAAAGGTCTTTTAACCCTAAAAGGACCGGGAGGGGCCTTTAAACCCCTTCTTAATATTACAATATTTTGACTTAAATCGGGCCTATGGTTCGAAAGTTGCACAACTTTATTTAATACTGCGCAGGTCCCAAAACCGGGGTTTTTGTATAATATGGGAAATGGCTTTTCCTGTTAAAATTTTAGCATTTAAAATGTGGTTTATAAGTCATTATTTCTCACAAAACTTCTTAATTCGATTTCTCTCTATTAGAATATGTCTCTTTTTGCGGCCGAGCTGTTTTGCCCAATCTTCATGTGTCCTCATCCCTCTCTGCTCAAAGGCAAAAGAACAAAACACTGGTTTTGAAATCAATATCATATTACAATGGAAACAATGTCATACCATAAGACGCGAGTATTGTGACTATTGATTCACAAGAAAACAAATGGTGCTCAGTCGTAAACAGATCTATCGAATCCTGTATATATATTCAGGGTTAATTACAAGCACGATAAATCAATGGATGAATAATCAATCAACAGTTATGTACTTCAGGTGTCAAATGCTTTTGTGAATTGGGATTATCGTTGACCTTGAAGCTCTACTGAATAATTAATGAGCAAAGATAAACGTTGAGTGTCTGGTCACAAGTTCAAAAGATCGATCAGTCATTTGACATTGCAGTATTTAAAGTATTCTCTTAATTTAGTTAATAGGCAAGTTATGGTCTCTAATTCTAACATATATTCGAAGGCACAATTCAAGAAAAATGAACGCATTATAACCTCCCCCTCCCTCAAAAAAGCAAACAACACAAAAACGAAGAAAAAAAAAAACAGAAACTAAAACAAAACAAAGCAACAACGAAGACAAAAAATAAACAAAAAAAGAAATTAAAACGAACCAATCAACGAACAAAAAGAAATAACAATAAAAATAAAAAATAAAAACAAATGGGAAAAAAGTAGTGGAATTTGATGTACCAATAGGGTTTGGTATAGGTAAAATGATAATCATAAACATAAAAAAATATAGTTAGAGACAGAGAGAGAAAGAGCGAGAGACGCACATACACCTAAACATCCACACACGCACACACACACACACATCAACATACACACAACACACACATGCACAGGTATCACATACACGCACACACACACACACACACACACACACACACATTCACACAGAGAAATACCTCCTCACACTATTGTATAATATCTTAGTATGAGAGAGAGAGAGAGAGAGAGAGAAAGAATGATGGCAGGATAAGAGCAGGAAAGAGGATGAGAAACTGGAAATGGGGTGGTTTAAACAAAATTGTAGCAAACACATTCGTTTAGTTATTGGCACAGTACACTCTAAAAATTGAAGTGCTGTTTTAGCACTTTCACGTGAGCTGAAATTTCAGCAAAAACGGGCAAAAATGGCATGACTTCGTTAGGATTCGAACCTGGGTCCCCTGGATGAGAAGCGCTTACGAGCACGTTAGACCAATTCACATCTCACGAATGCTAGCAGATCATATTGTTTCATGATGAACTTTCTTCAAAGTTGCAATAATTATCTACTATGCTTTCATAATTCAGTCAAGTTAGGGACATCTCCTTTGGTCTATTGGTAACGTCAGCGGTACTCTTCCATGGCTAGGTGAACCGATTCGAATCCCATACCGACCATGATCATTTTTTTGTTGATAAATTAGCACTTGGGTAAGTGCTAAAATAGCACTTCAGGTGCTGATTTAGCACTTCAAGTGCAGTCACTATACGAGCACCCATAAATTAGCACTTCATTTTTTAGAGCGTACTGTCCAAATTAGGGTATTAACACGATTAAAAGAATCAGAGACATAAACGTTATGTTTTGAGATTGGGTCATTTAACAAGACATCATTCTTAACTGGATATAGCCCGTCCTTAGCCTATAACTCAGACGAAATAAAGCCCGAAGCAACTCGGCAATATTATTGTTACAGTAGCAAATGCCGTGTCATCCTGATTATAAATGACCCATGTAATAATAGTTCGAGAGATAAATCACTCCCTTATCTTTAAATCATGTCCCTATTATTTCCTCGTGAACAAAATCCTAACCGATGTCATAATTAAACCTTCATGATAACACGATGTCTATAAAAGAAATAGCGCATTCAAACCTCACTACTACAAATCAATCGCTGTGTTTCAAAACAATAAGTGAGTTGTATAGCGGCTCCCTAGTATATTCACTCTTGTTTGGTGTCAGCAGTGGGATGTACCAATGCAGAGTACCAAAGTCATATCGTACATCAACTCACCTATCGATTGGATCGATCGTAGACAACCTGTCGATATCATCACAATGCACATGACCTATGATCGATCGATAGCAGTGTGCACATTTTATCAAACCAAGCGCACAAGCTACCACACAGGATCAATATGGACTAATTCAGATCGCTTCGCTCCACTTACACGGAACAATATCATCCTGAAATCGATAGGTGCTTTACATTTTAAAAGAATCGGTGTGGATATCGTGATAGAGGTTTACATGTAAGAACATGAAGGGAAACATGAGATGTAAGGGAGAGATTTTGTCAAGACATTATCAGAGAGTTGTTGAGAATAGATGAGGGGGATCGATTGTAACCGTCATGAGATGGTCCAGGGCCTTGCGTGGAGTGAAATATTGAACCATGAACTTATGATCGGTCTCAGACTATTGTATCGTTCCACTTTGACTACCTTACCAGTGACTGTCACACAAAACATACGATCAATCTTACAACTGCTATAAATCGTACACGGTAAAATGTATTCTAAGAGCTCCAATCCATTCGATCGTAAGATTTACCGTATCTGTTTTATGTCACAGGGTACTAGCCCAATAGTACTGCAAACACTGGGTAATACTAATAGGCCTACTACTTTAGTAGCAGCAGCAGTAGTAGCAGTAGTAGTAGTATACTATTACTACTACTACCACCACCACTACTACTACTACTACTACTACTACAACTACTACTACTACTACTACTACCACTACTACTACTACTACTACTACTACCACTACTACTAATACTACTACTACTACTACTACTTCTACTACCAGGTTTCAAAGTACTACCACTTCTAATACTGCAACTATCACTACAAGGAATAATGTTCTATTTGCATCTTTGCATACCACACTGGGACCACTTTTCATTGTGCAACTTTGTACCTTAATGATGCTTATTTGCATTAAAGTGCCATCCTGCTTATTTGCAGCTTTCTGGTGCAATCGTGTACCTTTTAGATGCAAAGTTGCACCATCCAAGGTGCTCCCAGTGAGACTTTGCACCTTTACAGGTGCAACGTTGAATCTATGTTTCAAAGTATGTACTTAAATATATCTAGTACTTCTACCTCTACGACTGGTTCCATCATGTCCCCTGCCATCCCATCACAATTACAATAACGAAGGAAACATTTCCATATCCACTACATTTCCGAACCTGCATGTACCGGAGCGAACCGAAGACTCTAGTTTCTCCCAGAATTCATGCCAGTCTGACATTGTAAATCATCACATAGATAATACCCGGGATAAAATCATGTCTGCCACGTACAATCCCATACTTTTTTATTTGTGTAAATAAAGCCAAACTTATTGTAAGGAAAGCCATGCATGAATATCATGCATTCTTCCCACATTGCCCATCGCAGAAATACAGGTGACTGACGGGGTGAATAAAAGAAAACAATTTAAAAAGGTGTAAAGAAAAGATAAACCATATTTCATAGTTTTTAAGGGTAAAAAATGTTTTATTGATGATTTCAAGGATGGGATAGAAAAAAAAAGTTTACTCTCTCTGTCTGTCTCTTTCTCTTTCTCTCTCCCACTCATGATTCTGCACTTTTTACAGCCCAATCAAATCATCTATAATTCCCTTTAACTCCTTCAATATCCCCTGTGGTAGTGGTAGCTTACAACAAACATTTCTTATTTTTCTAGGATGTGTTGATGGTAAAAGTTTAATATTAAACAAGAAAGCAGTTATACCTAGATTCCGTTATCATTCCATTGAATGTATACACGGCTAATGGAAAATAAAGACGGAAGCCTTTTGTTCATCTCTGTCGTAGAGGTGTGAAAAAACCTCTCCTCAACATTTATGTAATGTGTTGACAACGGAATTATCGTTAATGTCCACAATGACATTTTTGCTCTTCTCTTTCTCCCCCTCTCTTTCTTACTCCTTTTTATATTTGCTCCCTCTACCCTCTCCTAAAACAAGGAAATGTGTCTTAATATACACTGTGAAAACGCTGTGTAAAAACAAAAACTTACACATCTTGTTTAAAACTTTACACAACCGCTTTTTACATAAAGTTTTAACAGTGTAATAATGATAGCGGCAATAATTTTATTTCCGTAGATTATAGGGGGAATTCTAGGAGTACGACTTTCTTAGAGAACATTTTTTTGCCAACAAAGCTATCCCATTCAGTCGGAAAATTTAGACGGTTCCATTTCCTGTCAAAAATGACTATTCTATTGAAAACATTTTATTCTTTTAATGAAATGTTTGGCCACATGTTTTGTGTTTCATTGTTTATATTCCCTGTCTATGTTTTATTTTGCATGGAAATGAAATACGAATCAGCTTCCAACCATTAGTATTAAAACAACATTTTAATATAAATTCATATAGTGATTTTCTACCTTGTTTTATAGTTGAAGCATTCAGTAATTATCCTATTTTATTTCTCCATTGAATACAGGTGAACGTTCCTCACATTCTTCAAATCATATGTTTAATTCTACGATAAATAATTATGTATGTAATCCTTGTGGCATGAACTGTTATCATGATATATATTGGTAGTTGATTGGGCATAGATAATAAGCACCTCACAGAGTTCTTATCCATCTTGTATGTTGCCCAATCATCATTAGACCTCCACGCATGTTCCACATTCATGCTCACTATCATGTCGAATCAACATAATAATGTCTCTCTGATGAAAATTTATGGCACCAAGTCGCATAGTTCATGATTTTTGTCAAAAAATGTATCTGGAAGTGAAAAATGACGTAGAGTGTGGCAACCTTTGCACATACTGTAACCCAGACTTTATACAATTTAGGTCTAATGCGATCACCTCTGAATGTGATGCATGCCAATCCGCACGATCTAAGAATTCTACGACGTTACCATGGTAACAATGGAATAATTTTTTTTGGGGATATGAAGGCCAATTTTCATAAAGTGTTAGAGAATACTAGAATATAATTAAAATTGAACAAAATAGTTAAATGCAATGTTGATGAAATTTTTTTTAAAGTTAGCTTTGAGTTAAACCCTAATCGAATTTGCATATTAGTATTTGTTTTGTGAATGATGTTGTTCACTCGAATATCTAAATATAAAACGACGGTCTGTTTGTCAAGTCTGTATGTCAAATCATGAAATTAATTGTGCTGTGCGTATAATTACGACTTTCTTGGGTTAGTTGTCTTTAATTATTACTTTACCTTTTCTAACAGCACATGACTGATTCGCAAACATGCCTACAGTTGTTGCTAAAATATAAAGATTTGCATAATTATTTTGTTTTGTTTTGTTTTTATTTTTTAGTGGTATGTTAAATCCCCTTATTTTGCTAAGTAGTCGTTACTGAATAGTGATGTTTGAAAATCATTGTGGCCACACAATAAGTGACGTATTAATATTCATACACCACAAATACCATTCGAAAGGACAAATATCCAAAAGTCTACGCATCAAGTAAATATGATATCAGTAACGGGGCGTCTAGTTGATTTGTTTCAAACATCTGAACATCAGCAATGAAATGATTTATTTCGAGGGGGTAATTGTCAAGCATGTTAAATGTTCTGTTTTGCTCGTTAGGAAAGGGCATTGACGCTTCATCATCAAAAATAGTGGGAGGTAGACTTATGCTGAAGTCAAATTTCCACTGTGAGACCCGTACGGCGTGCAGATAACAGCAATATTTGTAAGAACCGTACTGTGCCAAAATGGCCCAAAACGACCGTTTTCTACACGCCCCACGCGCCAGAAATCATCGTATTATCATAGCAGAACATCGTTCAGCTATGTAAGTGTTACGGTCGTGAAATGTCTTGAGAAATATCGTGAAATCGTCAACATGATTAAATAAAACTTGAGAGGCATTCCTTTTGTTCTCCTTGCCCATCATTCATTATCATGGTATAAAAACAAAGGACAGAAAAAAGAATAAGATGGAACATACATGTAGATAAATAATTATATTTTTTTTATATACACGCATTATGGGTGTTCCCTCTATCTACATGTATGGCTGAATTCTGAGATTTTTAAAGACATATGTCAAAAACGAGTTGAACTTTTCATGTAATGAAATACACAGTAAAGGTAACAATGATTATATAGTCGGCTCTTTGAAATCATAGAAAAGGAGAAATAAAGCTAATTTACGACCAAGAATCTTACTTTGTTGAACTTGGAACCATGGTTTATTTTCTCATCAGATATTTTACGTTCTCACTCTTTCAGCGACATAACAGATTAGTCTCCCTTAACTGTCAGTTGTTGGTTTGCAAATAATACCAGTTCCACATGTTGCATCTCGATACCCTTTATCACACATCACTGGCTCTTGATTATCTCAACATCTATTTATAGTCCTAAAATATTAAAAAGTTGCACATCTCGATTAGTTTTCTTTAGTAAGGAAACAATATAGATGGGCCTTCTGGTGAGACTACGCATTAGCTTATTTTCATACCATATTCCATTTATAAGGAACAACCCATTGACCAAGACAGGAGTAGTTAACATGATAGGTCGAGATACCAATAAAACTCAAGCAGTAAATTGATGAGACCAATGACAGTGTTGTTTCAACATCTTAAAATGGTGGGTAGACAGGTTGTACAAGAAGATTGATGAGACTGTCGAGTTTGTGATAAAATACGGACAACCTGACAACATGCTGCTGACGAAAAGTTTTGAAATCCAAAGTTCAAAATAAAAAATTAATTAATACACACCCCTTAAAACTTTTAAATGTACAATGACGAAACAGTAAGATTTAGAAAATACATGTACATTTTGTTTCATGTCAACAGTTAGATGTAGTATATTCACTTTGGTTTGGTGTCAGCAGTGAGATGAAGTATATTCACTCTTATTTGGTGTCATCAGTGGGATATAGTATATCCACTCTTGTTTGATGTCAGCAGTGGAATTTAGTATATTCACTCTTGTTTGGTGTCAGCAGTGGGATAGTATATTCACCTTGTTTGGTGTCATCAGTGAGATATAGTATATTCACTCTTGTTTGGTGTCAGCAGTGGAATGTAGTATATTCACTCTTGTTTGGTGTCAGCAGTGGAATGTAATGTATTCACTCTTGTTTGGTGTCAGCAGTGGGATTTTCACTATTTCCCCTTTTCACCATGTCCATCCGCTCCAAATTGTTTGATTATTCATGTATATGATGAAAATCAACTTTTTAAATCAGATGTTTTATTCATTGATTCTTATTTATTCTTTTCTTTTTTTAAATACCAGTGACTATCTTCCCGCTCATCTTCAGGAGTATAGGGCAAGGGCCCACTTATTTCACAGCTGCCTGTAAATCCATCAATCAGCAGATTCGTCTAGATTGAATGAGTAGGACACATAAATTTGATTAGTTTAAGGGGGTAAGTTGAACACATGAATGTAATATTTCCTGCTAGGTGTCAACCCCCAAGGAATCTCCGATATCATTTCGAGGAAAAAAACATAAACTTTCCAAGATCGCATTTTACTGATTCCATGTGGAGTTTAACTAACGAATGACAAACAGCTCTGATGAAAGTTAATTTACCCCTTCCGAGCCTACTCCACATTCATTACTCCTTCACCTTGTTCGGTAGGACCAGTTGTTCAGGAGCATGCCTCAAACAGGATGGGGTATAAAGGGTCTTTCTGGTGTAAGATGAGGTGGCGATTAGTTAGTCAGGTGGTATCTACCTCCACAAGATGAGGTGTAACATATTATGTTCATGTCAAGGGGTTGAGGTTCGGATCATATAAGGTGCCCAATATCTGGTGGTGCGGTTTAAACACGTCTTGACTGAGATTGATGCTTGGAATTTTACTATTTGTCAATGTGATTTTTGTATTTCTCTTTTATTTGAACTCTTGTTGAATCCCTAATCGTTAACCTAATAGACCGGAGAGAACGTATTGCTTCTTTGATGATATAAACATTTTGTTAAACCATATCAAAGATGCTAAGAGACTAAAACAGCTAATAGACAGAACTGTTTGCAAGTAAATCAAATGAAAATAGATATTGATTTGTCTATTAAAAAAAAATGATTTAATGAAATACTCAAGCAGTTGGATCCTGATCGACTAGATAATGCTTTACACTGAAAATTATATGATGAAAGGGGTG
The DNA here is from genome assembly GCA_940671915.1 of Paracentrotus lividus. Classification (NCBI taxonomy): domain Eukaryota; kingdom Metazoa; phylum Echinodermata; class Echinoidea; order Camarodonta; family Echinidae; genus Paracentrotus; species Paracentrotus lividus. The sequence continues at coordinate 45,887,598 of CALNVZ010002974.1, forward strand.
TTCGCTTACTCCTTTGAAATGAGAGATACCTGGTAATAATCACTTGCTATCGAATTATTTAAAGTCAGTAATACCACGATTTGACGTTTCACGTATCATATCACGCAGAGCGCGAAAGAGGCCTCAGCGTCGAGTTGGTAAGAAATTATGACGTCACAGCGCAATGACCAGCTCCTAAAGTGTCATGAATCAATACCACATCTCGACCTTCGGATCATCATCTGCATCAATGTGTATCAGTAAACATGTTCATGTTCATCCGACACCAACTGCCGTGTCTCCTGGTAGAGGTGTGAGATTACACCATGAGATAACGGTGGGAAGTCCCGACTCAATTAATAAGGGGATGCACTGATTTATTCTGAAGCCACGCCCTTCTGTTTAACCCTATCACTCATACACTACAAAAAGTAATGAATGGTCAAATGGACCCAATTTAGAGTCCATAGGGGGCATACACGGCCCCAATTTTATTGTCCGAAACAAAGGTGAACGGAAATTCTTTTTTGCCACTTTTTTTCGTGGGCCTGACAGCCGCTGAGCAGCTCCAGAAGGACGTTGCTCTATCTGTTCTAGAGATGTAACGTATCAATGCAAGGTAACATGGATAACACGAATAACATGGATGAGGAAGGGGGTAAAATCTGAAACCCCTGGTCCTATCAGCTACCCACATATCACATCATATGAGCTCGAATGTTACCTACACATTCATGCTGTTCAAGGCCATGTTAGGTAAAGAGGCCCGCAATGCATCGTGAGAACCCTTTCAAAAGTTTTAAAGGACGGGAAATTAAATGATTTTTTTATGGCAACCATCATCGATGATCGATATATGGAGTATCTACGTTCTATAGGGTTAGATATTGCCACACTACACTGAATGAACTTTTCCTGTTTCAAACCATATCTACATGTATAGGTCTACTCCACATATTCTAAGCCTACATCCTACTCTTTATCGGCCATAGCAGAAATATGGAATTTAACATAATTATTGCTTTTGAAAACGAATCAGTAATGAGGGGAAACGTCGATGTCGCAATACTGACTTTACTTTTATGAATATAAAATATACTAGATTTAACATTTAAAATGTCAAAATTCATACCAAGGTCAATCATCAGATGATCGGTAGTTTAATACATGAATAATTTGCACGAATTTCTTCATTTGGAGGTCAATATTTTTGTTCCCTCGCGCATTGTGCTTGCATTATCAATTCCCCTCCCCGTTTTTTCATGAGGAGCGCGGGAACATTTTCAGGTCCATTCTTTCAATAAAATCCGCTGCAGCCTCAAAAATAATTTGCTCATTCCGCCATTAATCGCAATCGAATTGAATGTATTTCTCGGGCCCAATTGTCTGGGGACAAAAGCGGCTCTATTATGTTTACCCATGGGCCCGATAAATTCATTGTATAACATCGGTCTGCGTCCGCTACTGAATAGGTCTATTGTTTTACTTTCATTCCGTTTATGCATTTAGAAAGTATGTCAGAAGCTATCCTTATTTCATCTACTCAACACCTTTAAGATGATCATGTTAAATCATGTTAAAATAATATGAAGCAACCTCGCGTCTTTTGAGTGGGCATCCACCCATGGTCCTGCTTATGTTTGTGAACATTTTGAGCATTAAACACACATAGCGACTGCTAACATACCTGCTGTCATATGAATCATTGTGACGAGAGACATCTGATGGGAGAATTAGATTTATGAGCTGTTTATTCGGCGTTAACAGGTGGGATTTGAATTGGTCTAGGCCATTACCGAGGAACTCCCACCCTACTCTAGGTGAATACATTGGGACTGAAGTAAAAGAAGCAGACGATCAGCTGCGTCGCGCCCCTGCCTCGCTCTCTCTGTGGTCGACCCCTGTTTCCAAAGGGGCTACTTTGCCAATCTGTGTGAAACTCCTGTCTAGACCCCAACTGGTCAAGTAGCGGGAATGAATTAAAATCGATTCGTGATGTCATCCTGTACTTTTCTTTGACACCTTTACGAGTTTCCTTGAGAAAAATGAGATGATAATGTTGACAGAGCAAAAGAAAGATTTATAACAAATGTTGTCCTCGTTTGCAATCCATTTGTGGCACTTCGTCCGGTGATCCGACCCATGCTAAGTTGGCTTTTGCACGTAGTCAAAATGTCGGACGTGCTTTCACAATGAAAAAATATTAGATTAACATATTATTGTATAATGCTAGCATATTTTATTCATATACCATAATTTATATAAATGACAAGATTGACATTGGCAAATCAGGGCCAAATGGAAGTTGTGGCTCGAAGGTGGGTAACAGCTGAAACGATGACCCCCCCTCCCAAAAAAAAAAAAAAAAAAAAAAAAAAAAAATTAAACTCGCCTTATGTCTCATAATTTCTATTGGCTGCTTCACCACTCTCAAGCTATACTACTACATGACCTAAAGTAACTTACCCTGACGGCTACTTTACATTTTTGAGCTAACGAAAAACCACTTAAAAAAAAAAAAAAAAATAGGGGGGGGGGGGGAAACAATGATAATTTGAACTCGAATTATTTCCTGGAAGCAGCACTTTTAATGGCCAATGTTGAAACAAAGGAAAAAAAACAGACCATATCACAAATATGCAACTTGAACCTAATGGGAATGTTATAATTGTGAGTCAAGAATTATTGCCCGTGCACGTGACTGTGTGCTCAACCAAATATTATTCATATCGCATGGTAAATATTAATGACTATACTCAGGTGAAGGAAAGCACTTTTTCAAGTGTCTTCATCAATTCTACTATGAAGTTAAAGGCAAGAAGATAGTTATTAACTGGTGAACATTCTTTATTCAAGTTTATTATTCTTAAAACCCGATTGCTCAACTGCATGTATTATATTTTACAATTACCTTGTGCTCTAAGGGACTGTGAAAGTAATTTTTACTCTAAAAATATTGCCATTTACCCATCTCAATTCCGATCTTTCCTTTTCTAGTCTCTGAATTATTATTATTATTATTATTTTAAATTATATAGTATTTAGATTATTTTCATGAGCAATGGTTATGCCGTATTATTGATATAACTTTTATTACTAATTGTTGTAAGTTTAAATTATTGCCTGTCAATATTACCTTATATGCAACACGGAAAGGTGTATGTAGTAAGCAGAATTACATATATAGAATACAAGAATGTCGATAGAGTAACGCTGTGAGTATATAGTGCTATTGCTTTCCTGCAAACAACCAATTCCATAATCCAAATAATTACAATCCTCCCCATCATGATATCTTCATTGATTCTCGGAGATGAAACCTGAAAGAAATCAAAAGATTCTGAAAGGGAAGATCTTGAGACAATAAAATGATCACGTATCACATCCAATCAACGTGGAATTATTTGTGACGCTGAGACCCCCAATCTAACCCAAATCATATTTGTATGGAGACAGAACTGGGTTCCACGTAGTCATGGAGTTGACAGGCTTATATCGAGTAATACCAATGGAGCCGCATTGCTGAAGGAATATTGTTCATCATAAAGTTATTCAAATTATTAGTCTTAGGAATGTTTGGAAGAGCGAAAAAAATAAAAAAGTTAGGTGATACCCAAACCGTGCTTAAAATAAAATCATTGGCGATATCATAAGCAAAACTGACTTCATTCATCTCTCTCTCTCTTATCCTCTCTCTCTCTCTCTCTCTCTTTCTTCCTCTCTCTCCCATCTCTCTCTCTATGTATCCCTTTCACTCTTTCTCTTTCTATCTCTCTCTGTCTGTCTAAATCACAAATGCATATTCTCCTCGGAGGCATGTTTCTCTTTATCTTTTAGGTGTGACTCCAAATATATTTAAATGATTTAGCTTTAAGAATTCACAATCAATGGAGTTCTACTTTGGTGGACAAGAATCAAATGAACGAAGTCATTAACCTGAATCTCATCTATATGTTTCAGAAAGACAGATATTGAGATATAAATGAGAAGGAGTCCAGGCAATCGAAAGTAGATTGGGTATAAGCCTCTGAAATGACTGAAATCCCTTCCGATTACAAGGAGATTTTTCGTCAATTAAGGCTTTATTTGCAATATTTATGAAACCCACCAGCATTCCCCAAATTTGTAATTTCGGAAAAATATTTTCATATTTATTTTTCTTGCCGCCTTTATACCCAAATGTCTATTTCTCTGTTCTCTATCTCACTCACTCACTCTTTCTCTCGCTCCATCCCTCCCTCCCTCCCTTCCCACTTTCTGTTATAAAGTACACTATTATGTGCATTTGCTTATGACATTTCTTCTTCTTCTTCTCTCTCTCTCTCTCTCTCTCTGACTTGCTCCTTAAATTCCTCCCTTGATTTAAATAATGCATATTATGTATATTCCTCCGCATTTGATTATGAGCATTTTACTCATTTCAAGCTATAATAATGAATGAAAATGTCTCTCTAGCTTCCATGAGCTATCACCATGAAGCCAATTGGTTCAGAAAAGTTAACGCTCGTCATGCTCGTAGTATATATTCAAGTTTCATATTTTCTCCTTTGTCCAGGCAAGTCGGCATTGCTTTGAACCCTGACACGCGTTTTAAATTGCTTTCAAGTACGAACAAAATCTAGTCAAATTTTGAATGGATTTCCACCAATCTCATTCACCTTGCCGCCTTTTTATTAACCATTTCTCGACACCCTAATTACCTAATCCGACTCCGAGTACTCCTATGCAATGACGACTCCGTTTTCTTTGCACTGCGTTGGTTTTCACATTACTTTTCCCTCTGAGCATGGATTTTAGAACCCACACTGGAGTTAGACCCTGAATGTAAACGCGTGAAGTGTATTGATGTATTTTGTAAGACCAAGGAAGCTCCTTGGTAAGACTGTAAAATGTTGCAGTGTTGCATCAGGACACCTTCCCTGGTTGCACTGAGGGTAAATGGGATATTTTCGAAGGTCACCAGACTCTGTTTGATCATGGAGGAAAGAGCTCCATGGTTTGATTGGACGTGCGTTGGGCGAGACTAGTGAAATTATTATAAGATTGGTGAAGAGAAAAGCTGGTGTGATTTGTCACCAATTAGCTGGCTTTGGTAGGATAATACGCCAAGGTAGGAGCAGAGCACGCCACGGTGAAGCTGCGGCTCCATTGAGTGACACACCTGGATTTGTGAGGTCAGAGGTTACAGACTGGTCTTGATTTAACTTTAACTATTTCGTTGAGGTTTTACGGTCTCACTAGGAGTTTCCCCAAAGAATTGTGAGTTTAGTGATAACTGAAAAGGTTTGGAAATACGTCAATATTGTTTTCAAATACTAATTTAACCCCGCCCCCTCAAGAGACAGACAGACGTACATGGAGAAAGATAGACTTTAAGCATGTGTAGTTAGAGGGAGAGAGAGGGCTGTGATCGAAGAGAAAAAGAAGAAAATGACGGAAATTGTATATAAATGTATGCATGGAGAGTATAAAGGCTGCATTAGATTTAGTAAAAATACATAAATGGCCTCCAGACATTAGAAGATGTGTCCACTATCGTGTTTTTCCCTCGTTGGCTTTGTCATCAACCAAAACGAAAGCACACAACCGTCATCGTCAGTCCAAGAATGTGCCCGAAATGTAATAAACTTTGGGGTCTTTTCTTTCGATATACTTACAATTTTTTTTTTCATTGTTCATGGTGGAGTGAGATGAAAATGAATAGAAATTCTTTAGATCGAAGGAGATTAAAATCCTACTTTTGAATTGTATAAGATCATCAGCTAAAAGAGCATAAATTATTTCTTCTCTTGAGATTTTATTTCTCATTCGTATCACTCTTTGCTCAGTTCCGGAACTAAACAGTGAAAGTATCATTTGTTTATCGTTAATTGCACATCGAGAAATCTAAGATTGCTGTTTTTGAAATCAAATCACTCTGGGCGATTGAGTGGTGATGAAGTGATGTGGTTATCCAGTATTTGATCACGTTTGATACACTCAAATTACCATGGTAACGTCAAACAGTCGTTAGCATATTTAACTGTAACTGAGTCAACTTGAACTGCTGGTAACCTGGAACTTGTTATTCTAACTGTCTGCATGTAAGATCAGATATACGCTAAATATAGAGAGATTCACAAAGAATGACAAATATATCATTTAAAAATTTATAATTAATGTAATTATTCGTTTAATTACATATCATATTACACTGTAGACAAACGTTTCTCATAGTAGAAAATGAAATTACCTCATTACTATTCGTTTAATTGTATTGCTTTCTGATTGTAAATAAAAAATACAAATTTTATTTTGAGATTGAATATGCTTTTGCATGTTCTTATTATAGGTTTTCCCGGTCAAGTTTAAACTATCTCAGATCAATTTGACATTTCTTACAAGCAATTTCGTCCGAAATGTGATCACGCCGGTTAAAAAAAAATAAACATTCATTGACCGATAGCTCCGCTCCTTGAGGTATCGTTTAAATTGAATGAACATTAATGAATTCGATTGCAAAGAGTTTGAAATTGACCGGGAAAATCTATATTAACCCGTGTTGTCGATACTACAGTAGTTGAATCACTAATATGTCCAATTGTATGTTCATGTCCCTCTCCTAAGTCAATATCATTTTTCACTATTTATTAAGTCAAAAAGTACTTGAACAGAAAATAATATATTGCAGTATCTTTGAAAGCGCAGTCGGGCGACCCCTCCCCTCTCCGATCAGTCGCCACATTCAATGTCACATCACCGCTCTCTAAATAAATGTCAAGCATGATATCGAGTAAGACGAATAGTAAAAACAAATAAAAGGATTTATTTACAAGTGTGAAACCTTTCTCACGTACACTGGTGTCAAGGAAATTGAGTTGGAAATAGAGAAAAGAGAAACAAAGCAACATTGAAGTGCTTCAAAACTAAACATTTCATTGAGAATTTCGACAGTTCAAAACGTGACGTTTACCTTAGGGTGGGAAATGTGATGTTTATCTTAGATTTGACAGAAGTGCTGAAGTTGATACAGGTTTAATTTTTGATACATTTTCTCCTTTTTTTAGTCTCGCCAATGACATTTTGGTATTCTAAACTTTCTTTAAAGTACGATTTGATATTGTTTTGTCACATTTATTTAAATATCCATTTTCATTTGTTAATGTAAAATATTATTTGGTCCTTTTTTTGTCATGGTGACAAAGAATTTTATCCCCAAATGTAGTAAAAAAATAGTAGATAGTAACAAAATAAAATAATAATACTTATAATAGAGAAAACACGAGATACACAAATGTAGACGACATTAACTCATTCATCACAGTGTGCAGCCTCCTACAGGAGGCTGTTGACAGAAAATACCTATCATTCACAATGGTTATCAATATGATATTCATATTTTAAATAACAGAAAGTGCGATATTGGGGTAAAAGTCTTTTAAAAAGTACAACCGTGACATCAAATAAAAAGATTTAAGAACAGGATTGGCATACAATGTTTACATACAAACAAGATCAGCATTTCAACGGCTCTAAGAATCCACAGTTTCAATTCTTAACAATCCCACATCACATTGTAACCAAGCAGAGAAAGATGACGGGCAAACATCATAATATAAAAATGAAAATAATGTTGCGGATCAGTGAAAGATTTCACTTCGCATTGCTGAAGCTCATACCTGGACCCCTCCTGGCATAATCATAATACAATGTCACACGTCATGCTTATTTGATTAACCCTCTCCACCTCGAACATTCAAAAGATGAATGACTTTCATATGCTTTGGTCATCATTTCATATGCCCCAGGTTAATGATGTTGATGGGGAAAACAGGTGTGACATAGAGACTGAATATGAAATATTTGAAATGTTTTTATGTATGATAATGGAATGTAGGTTTCTGGTAACAGGTAAAAATTTCTTTGTGACGACATCAGTGATACTATAAACCAATTACCATTCTATTTGATCATTCGATTAATAGCGACATTACACCTTGTCCCATAGAGATTGGGATCGAGCCAAATTTCAAGTCTATAGTGAAGGTGAAGAAATGTCATCAATAAACGAAAGACGAAAGTTGGATAGAATGTTGAACAGGTGTGTCACGCCCTCGAAACGACAATCATCGCCGTTACATCGCCGCGCCGTGACGTCGCGTTGCCGGGACGTCTCCTAAGTCTCCGAGACGTTTTTTCAATAATCGCAAGAGCGCAAGACACTTTTCGACTCTCCCCAGTTGCTGCAACAGCTTTCCCGTGAGGTAGGGCTTTTATGGACTCTATGGAGAACTTTTAACACATCATACAAGTATCAACAAAAACAACCTCACACGAGTAAATCAATTAATGAGGCAAACAAACCATCAAATAGTAATCAAAATTGGAGGGTGGTGCCTGCAAACAAACATGAGTATGATCTAAACTGCCCAAGGCATCAACCATCATCACACGACTTGCTTTTCTATCCATCTGACCCACTTCATCACTAGGGAACCCCCTGGAACCACGGGTCAAATGTAAGGTCACGACCCCTGACCCCGTTATGACCGAGATGTTTTGCACTCGGTCACGTGTTATAAGGGTAAACTTCCTAAATGATGTACATATGGGACTGTCGACATGCATTTCTTTCCCTGAAATGAAATGAACCTCTAGGATCGCCTTCAGCGGTCAAAACGTGATTGGAATATGGGTCAAAGTACATTGATTTTTATTTTCCTTCATACATGACTGTCATGTCCTTTTTTTAAGGTGCTGTAGCTGGCTGGCTCTGACGAACATGGTCATCGAATGATCGAACACCTCCGAAGCCTTGACATACCACCGTATTTATGAAGTTAGTAAATAATAACTACTTGCTTAATAGTGCCTAACACTTACTTTATCAGAAGTCTCTAAGCGCTCTACAATTATGCAGCATAATTACCCTGGCTTTAGCAGTGCAGCTTTTACGCGTGCTGCGTTTTAAGGAATAAATATTCCTACCAGGTCCCCATTCACCTCACCTGGGTCTAGTGCAGCAAATTGAGGATGAATTTCTTGCCGAAGGAAATTAGTAAAGTGGGGCCGAGCCCTCTCCAATTCAAATATAGGGAAAACGGGTGTCTGAAAACGGACTGATAAGGGGCTTCCCCCGAGTGACAGCCCCACAAGAACAAAAAATATGCTCTCAAATTTGAGACCTGCTTGTATGTGACCCACCCCCCTACTGAGAGAAATGAGCATGTTTGTTTGTCATGGTCTCGTTGCAAGTACAACTGTACACAAAGAAAACAACGGCCCAACCACAACCAAAAATACTGGATCCGCTCTGGTTCTGTTATTCTGTTACTGGTTATACTCCTTCTTCTACTTCATATGCTAAACTTCATCATAACAATAAGTGATACCCTATTCAAACCACTGTAGGCCTTACCAAACAACTAAGATGAAGTTTTGGGGTATGTCTGGTAATGTAACTAAGGAATATTTACTC